>PVIA01014476.1:0-26896 GCA_004024845.1 Tonatia bakeri
GGCTCTTAAGCTTTGAAACGCGGCGGCGCTGCCCGTTTTTCACTTAGTTTGTGCGCAAACGTGTGGCTGCGGACAGCCAGCTGCCCTGCACCCCTCACTGGGTCTGCTAGTCACCTCCGCGCTTCCGCGCCCAGCGTCCGCCACCGGTCCATCCACTGCCGCTGCCGTCTGCACCCTGCACGCCCGCCAGCCAGCGCCTCTTCCCGCCCGGAACCCTCGACCCCACTTTGCAGGCCTCCCGACTCCGCCACTCCTTACCGGTCTGGATGTACTGGAGCCCGACTTCTGCTCAATTAATTTCCCTCTGTTCTGGTTGTTAATTGTTTCTCAATCTTTGTTGTTTTCAGTCTTGGTTGCGAGGAAGAACAGTGCGACTGCCTATGCCTCCATCTTGGCCGGAACTCTGGACCCCAAATATTTTGACTCTGGTGCTCAGTGTCATGTGGATTCTGTCAAGACTTTCTGAATTGTTCTGTGGCTCTGGAAATTAAGAAGCCCTTGTCCTGGTGGCCAGGGTGGGGGCTCTGTTTGTGCGCATCAGCCAATTTAGGTTGTCCTTCTGTAAGACTACAAGCACAGTGCCTACCAGGGCTGTGGGTACCCCTGGGATGTGCTCAGTCCTTTTATCTCCATCATCTGCTCTCTCAGCAAACTTCTTGTCTAAGGCAGTGTCTCCTTCTCAGTGCCACCTGGTCATGGTGGCCAGTTTAGGACTAGGATGTGGAGCTTCAACCCACTTCCCATGTAGTCACACAGCCTGGATTTGTAGGAGTGGTAGAGAAATAAGTAGGACCAAGACTAGGGAGACATAAGATTGGAGGAGTCTTGCTCCTTTCTCTGTTGGTTTTAAAAAAACAACTGAGCATATGTTTATAGCCATTGCCTGGATTTTAAATTCACTTTGCTTTCCAGTTAACAACAACAAGAACAGAAAGTATTTATTGAATGCTTACTATGTGTCGGTCACTTCTCTGTGCCATGGAGCTAACCAGTGAGAAAACCAGATAAAACTTCCTTCCCTAATAGACTTTATATACTCACTGGGGAGATTCTTTCAAACCTAATGATGTCTTTCTAATTCTGATCAAAAAGAAATTAAGACAGATAAACTCTGGATTAAGAACCAACTGATTAAATTCCACATTTTTCAGTGCAGTAGCAGATCTCTGGGACTTTAACTCCTTGTTTCATTCAGATTATTTCTGCCAGGAAATAAGCATTTTCATTATGAGATTTTGGTTCAATCTACTCTACATGATTATTTCACAAAAATAACTCCAGAGGCCAAAAATTCAGCTTTTGGAGCAAGGGTGAACACTGGGGGTAGACAGAATTCCTAACTTTTATGATGAAGTGAATGAAAGTGTAGGTATACTGCACAGAGTACAATTTCTAATAGCAGTAAAAGAAAATGCCCTAGAAGCAGATACAATGTCTACTAGAGGAAAATTATTTTATGTAAAATGTGACTATGATACAACATGATTCTTACACAATGTTCTGATTATATTTATATCTTATTATTAAGGCATCTAAATCAGTGTTGAAGTTTTCAGTGAAAATTTAGCTAAGTTGTATCATATTTAACCAGGATGGTTCGAAGTTTGGCTTGAAAAATGATGGATCAAAAGTTATAGAGGTTCATCCATTGATCAGTTTTCTTTGGTGAAGGCGTGTGTGTGTGTGTGTGTGCATACATGCATGTGTGTATGTGTATGAGAGAGAGAGAGAAGAGAAGAGATCTCCAAGGATATGGAGAGTCATTTTGTTCAGAGACAGGGCCAAAGTATATAACAACGCCTTAGCTAATCTCCTGGCATTGGAATCCAAACATTGATTTTTATTAAACTTTGGAGCACTGAGGTGAAGTCAGAGCTGATGAAGCACTGCCTGGCTTCATACTCTAATAACCACATTCTCTTACTATATGGTCTTTATGGCCAGTGGAGCCTCCTCCTCTTCCTCCCCCTTGTGACTGCCATAGCTTCAGAAATGCCCCAAAATGGCACTAAATGATGTGCAAACACACCAGATGGATTGCTAATCTCTTTTTGAGGTGTCCTTAATGGTGCATTCATAGCCCCTTGGAGCAAACTCAATTTCTCTCTGTGTTCTCTTTTTCCACTTTTACAATTCTAGGAGAAATCATTTTGGCAAACACATTTTGTGACTTGGATGAGAGGTAATTTATACAATTGCTTACTTAGTTTAACAATAGGCAGAAACTTCAGCCCCAAGAGGATGGGTGGCTGTTCATCAGCCACAGACACACAATGGACCTGGAGCCTTTTATGAGGCTTAAAGCCATGAACTTGGGGCTACTTCAGGCAAATCATGTTTCTTTGGAGAGGGGCAGGGTATAGAAAAACAAAAGTCAGCTCTTTAGGTCTTCACCTTTACATCGATCACCAGATCATGTTAAGAAAACCTCAAATGAGCCCAACAGAGAGGGTAAAGCTTGAATGGTACAAATACTAAATGCCATGGTGCTGAGGGTGGACTCTGCCAGGTCATCTGTGCCAGGATGTAGCTGTGGCCCTGATATTTGAGGGTCATTAGGCAAGTGAGTGATGAGACATGATCATTTCTACAATGGTCCCTTATATCTTTTAAAGGAGCCTTGGTCACCCCCAAGGGAATCCCCAGTCTCCTTAGAAAATGTTACTTTATACTTAAGGCCCAGTGGAGAGTTAAAAACACTGTGAAGCTTCTAAAATTTCCAGATGTCCAGTCCGGCCCCCACCAACTGAATCACATTTGCTAGGGCTGCGATCCACAAGCCAGTATTTTTCTGAGTTATCCAGGTTATTGTGATACACAGCTAAGGTTGAGATCAACTGTTTGAAGGAGTTAGGCTGACAAAGGTAATGCATCTCTAACTTTGGTATGTGATATTTGAATCACCTGGGGAGTTTGTTATACTGTAGATTCACTAGGTCTGGGTTTGGGGCCTGAAATTCTGTATTTTTAAAAGCTCCTACGTGATTCTGAGGCCAGTGGCCCATGAACTTCATGTTGAGAAGACTAGCTAGAGAATTTTACCCTGGATATTGCATGTTTCCCAAACCTCTTTTATTGTTTGATTTCCTGATGGTGCTCTCCTCTAATACAGCTTCCTTTCCTGCCAGTGCATATCTGAAAGGTCATGGTCTCTAGTAGTAAATAAGCTGATAAATTCAGACACTTCACCTTATCATTTCAATACCAAATCAATAGATTAAATTAGGACTGCTGCGGCACAGGGTGGAAGGTAGAGGTGGACAGAGCATAAAGAGAGAAAAAGAGTTGGCTTTAGTTGGGTAGGTGCTAGAGGTGGAACCCAGATTTGGAGTTCATAAATTAATCTCTTAAATAGCCAGAGTTGGGGATATCAGCCTTGTATCATACCCCCTAAAAAGTAGATGTACACAACCTGGGTCTAGGCAAGCACATTGAGAGCAGTGGTTCTTCAGTATGCCTCCTGAGTTGGTCCAAGCTGTATTCAGCTCTGCCCCGAGAACCTCCTTCCTATACTGCTCCTACTAGTACAATTGTGTTTTCTCGCCCAGCTTTATGTTTTGCTGACCTCCAGGAGAGAGATCTAGTTGAGTACTGCTGCTGCTGAGTTAATATAAGATAAAGGGAAAGGGATGGAGTGGGAGGAAGCATTGCGGTAAGAAAGAAATCCCAAGTGAATCTCCTAGTCACCTATGCTAATTAGATAGTTGTCCGTTCTGTGAACTTTACTGCTCATTCCGTGAACTTAGCTGATGTGGAATTGGAGTACTCAGCCTTTGATGTCAGGTAATAAGCTAATTGTTGCATGGAAACAGCATGGATTTTGCAATTAGACTAGGATTCCAATCCCACTTCTGCCCCTTAAGAACGGTGTGGTCTCACTTTATCGCCCATCCCATAGTAACACTTCTGTTGGTCACCACTGTTGGGGCTAGGGGAGCATGAAATTAGGGCAGGTTTCAAAGAGGAGCTCACATATGCCTAGGCGTTGAAGAGTAGGACACCATTTCCATAGGCAGAGATGGTAGGAAAGAACTTTCTAGGTGGAGGCAATAATATGCAAAAAACAAAAACAAAACCAAAAACCCACAAAAACCTGGAAAGAGAGTATTTGCTGTATTGTTTGAATTTGAGGCTGGACCCAGTCCTCATGGCTTCTGTGAGTTCTTTGTAGTTATTTACCAAGTTTGTTTTTAGCTGTAATTTGCATTTAAACTTTTTTGAACAATCAGGAGACAGGTATGGGTTACTTTGTGGTCTGTTTACCCTGGACTTTCCAGAATGTCTGCAACCTTGACTCAAAAGAAAAACCTCCCAGTACAAGACTTGGGTCCTTCCCATTATGTCCAGTTCAGTAGTTAACTCATCCAAGTTCCCCCAATAGTACCCTGCTCTCCAGCTGTGATGTTTTCCTCTATCCCCCACCCCACAGCCACAGGGGAGAATCCATTGCCTGTTGGAGTGGGAACAGAGAATCAGGGAGGCTGCATTCAGGAGGCTGCATTGGAGCTGGTCCCAGAGGGGTAGGCATTGCAGGGAAGGACATTCCAGTAAGAGGCAACCATGCAAAAAGCATGATTACTTTAGTATAGGAGCCCAAATCATGGGCCCATCACTTGATGCTTCGAACAAGTCTGGGTTTTTCCTAGTTCTTTCCATGACCTGGTCCCTCATTCCTCTCTCACCCACACCCATCCTCCCTATTGCATAAACAGCCTACTAGCTGCCCATGTGCAGTTAGTCTCTCATTCTGTGTGTCTGGTCTTAAATGGTTGCACAACCCCCTTCCTACATCCCACTCATGGCACATGGCAAAAACAGTCAGACCATCACTTACTAGCTGTGAAGTCTTGGGTAAGTTGCTTGACCTTTGTGAGCCTCAGTTTCCTTATTTGTGAAGTGAGGATATTAAAAATACTCCTTTATAAAATGACATCATAGAGATTAAATAACATACCACGTATGAGATTCTTAGCATCATGCCTAGAACATAGTAAAGCCTTTACATATTATCTCACTATATTATAGCTTTCGCTATTAAATTTTTACAACATGAGATGAATGCATGGAAAAAGTTTGCATTACTCTGTGAAAAAGAAGTAGAAAAAGAATTTGAAATCCTTTAAATGCAGCTAAGAAGCAGTTTTTTATTGTTTTATTTTTTACATTCAATATTATTCTGCATTAGTTTCTGGTGCACAGTGAAGTGGTTAAACAATCATGGACCTTACAAAGTGTTCCCCTTGATGCTTCAAGTACCCACCTGGCCCCATACATAGTTAATCACGATATTATTGACTATATTCTCTACTCTGTAATGTACATTTCTGTGACTGTTCTGTAACTACCAATTTGTATTTCTTAATCCCTTCACTTTTTCTACCCAGCTCCTAAGCTCCTCCCCTCTGACAGCTCTCTCTCTGATCTCTGTATCTATAAATTTGTTTCTATTTTGTTCATTAGAATCCACATATAAATGAAATCATATGGTACATGTCTTTCTGCGTCTTATTTATTTCACTGAGCATAATACCTTCTAGATCCATCCAGGCTGTTGCAAAAGGTAAGATTTCCTTTTTTTTGGCTGAGTAATATTCCATTATGTGTATGTACCACAGCTTTTTTATCCGCTCATCTACTGATGGGCACTTAGTTTGCTTCCATACCTTGGTTATTAGAAGTAATGGTACAATGAACATAAGGCTGCATAGATTATTTTGAATTAGTGTTTTGGGTTTCTTTGGATATATTCCCAGAAATAGAATTGCTAGGTCAGAAGGCAGTTCCATTTTTCATTTTTTGAGGAACGTCCACACTGTTTTCCACAGTGGCTGCTCCAGTCTGCATTCCCACCAACAGTACACTAGGGTTTAGGGGGCAGTTTTGAGGACTTCAGGTGTCAACCCTTTTATAATTAAGTCATCACCCCATTTATTCATTTTACAAATACTTGTGAGCACCTATAACATGCCAGGGATCATGGTAATTGCTGGAGACATGGTGAATCAAATCAAGTACCATCTCCCACCTACATGGAACTGACATTGTAAGAGAGTCAATAACAAATCAGGAAGTATACAGTAAGTCAAGTGGAAACAAGATTGAAGGAAAAGCTCAAACAGGGTTGGGTGGATGGAAATGTTTGGAAGCTGGGTGTTAAGTGGCCACAGAAGGCCTCAGACAAGAAGTATCATTTGGACAGAGACCAGAAAGTACAGGAGAGTGAGAATGAGTCGTGAGGAGATTTGGTGGAAGAGCTTTCCAGGCAGCAGGAGGACCAAATGTAGAGAGCCTGAGGCTGGAGAGTGCTTAATGTTTCTGATGAACAGCAAGGAGGCCTTATTAGTTTTATAAACCCAGGCATTTGCTTAAAGGGTCATGAGCTGTCAGTATCTGTATGATTATTAGAAAGTCTTGAATACTAAAAGTCATGGAGAAGAAAATTGATTGTGAAGTCTGACATTTATTTGTGGATTCTCCAACCTCTGGCATAATGTTCCTTTCCTGTTCCACTGAACTTTGAATCATGTGTGCTTTCACTGTAAGCATTTAGCCTAGAGTATTCATGGAAGGTGGAAAGTTAAGGCTAAGGACACAAATTAATAATTTGGATTTTTATGGATCAATGACTCATTCTTTTATTAATTCCTCCATTCGACAAGCATCTACAGCACTGACTGGTATAGCTTAGTATTTTAGGCACTGTCCTGCAAACCAAAAGGTTGCCAGCCAGTTCGATTCCTGGTCAGGGCACATGTCTGGGCTGTGGGTTCAGTCCCCTGCAAGAGGCAACTGATCAATGTTTCTGCCGCACATTGTTGTTTCTCTCCCTCTCTTCCTCTCTCTCTAAAAATAAATAAATGAAATCTTTTTAAAAGCCCAAGCATTTATAGTGTACTTTATTTATTTAGGCATAGCTGTGCTAAGTTCTGTGAAATATACAAATAATCTTAAGACAATAGACCTATCTATCCTGAAGCTGTTTTGAAAACATTTGGGAGAAATCATAACTTTTTAGAATTATACAATCGCAGTGTTCAAGGACTAAATAGAGTGAGAAGATATACATATGTGAACCACTAATGAAATAGTGAGTAGTGTTCATCTCAGCCCTAGACAATTGTAGAAATAGCACAATGCAGTAAATGATGACATCATGGATACGTTGTTCAAATCATGAAGACTATTGCATCTGGTCAGGAAAAGTTTCTTGGAAGTGGAGATGCTCAAACTGGGCCTTGAAGTAAATGCAAAGGCGCAGAGGAAGAAAGACAGAACAAGAGAGCAAAATGTCAACACTTTTGAGATCATCAATCCTGAGAAAAATGTATGTTAAATCAGTCATGCTAGCCATCTCCACGCACTTTCTACTATTATAATCCATGGTGTAGAGTTGATCTAACTTTTGTAACACTTCTATTCTCTAAAATCTCAAGTGTTTATACATTCAATGTAATAAGTGAACTCAAATTTGCAAAATAATAGTATTCCCAATTTCCTGAGAAACCTGGGCCTAAAGTAACAATTGGCCTCAATCCTAATTTGCTTCTAGTTTATATAAATGATTCCAAGTTGTCATAGAAAGATGGATGGCCTTTTCCAGTTTGGATATGTTTTGAAGGCAGAGGTGACTAGGGCATTGTTTCAAATTTGAGCAGAAAAAAAAATCTATGAACACCCAGACAGCTAGTCCCAATGGCTTTGATTGTCCTGATGGGGTTGTTTCTCTTGTGCGCTTCCAAGATTGGTGTGTGTGGTGGCTGTGTCTGGTGACCTCAGCTCTAATTGCTTCTCCATGAAGAACATGGCAATCTGGTCTCTTGCTCTAGCCTGGATATTTGCTTTTAATTACAACAGCATATTGAGAATGGACAGGATTATTACTTCTTATGTTAACTCATACCATTCCTTTAGTTTCCTTTCTAGCTCTTGTCCTAGAAGATACTTTTGGAAATCCAGATTCTCAGCACTGTACCTTGGATAATGAAGTCCATAGAGTGAAGGTAGCTCTTCAGTATTAGTACTGTTAGTATTTGTGTCCATTGGTTTTTAACTACCCAGCCTGGGCAAGAAAGCCAGAATCTACTTATCAATGACTGCTAAAGGTGGAACCCATAAGGGCTAGTGCTGAAGAGTTTCATCATGTTCATAAAACTAATGATAGCTATCATTCACTGAATGCTG
Source organism: Tonatia bakeri (assembly GCA_004024845.1). Taxonomy (NCBI): domain Eukaryota; kingdom Metazoa; phylum Chordata; class Mammalia; order Chiroptera; family Phyllostomidae; genus Tonatia; species Tonatia bakeri. The sequence goes on from PVIA01014476.1 coordinate 8,182, forward strand.
CTGACATGGCACCAGGCTGTCTGCTAATCTGACCTTTCCAATAACTCTGAGATGTAGGTACCATCATTATTCCCTTTTTATAGATAGAGAAATCTAGGGGCAGGGGGGCTAGGTGACTTGCCCAAGTTTTCATAGCTAGTAGGTAGCAGCCCTTCTGACGGTTGGTCACATTTTCCGTGTGAGTCCTAGCTTGTTTTTTCTAATTTATGTAACAGCTTCATCCCCTTTTGTGCAAAATTGCAATGTAAAGCCCCTACTTCACAATGTGGCCATGAGGATGACATTAGAGAACATCTGCAAAGTGTCTCATATAGCCTGGCAGATATTAAGTGCTTAGTATATGATAGCTGACCTTATTAGGATCTTGACTCCCAGGTTTGTAGACTTAGTGCCACAATTGTCTCTAGGCTAGACCATGTGCAGGTTTTGCTGAGCTGCCAGAATGCACATCTGTTAGTCTCTCTTTCATTTGATGGAGCAGTGTGCATGCTCCATTGCAAACACTGGAATGTGTGCCAATTCTATTAGCTTGGGTAAATTGGGCGGGGAGCTCTTGATAATTCAAGGCATTCGTGCAATATTCCTATTGGAATTGGTTGTGTGTTTGTAAATTGGTCCTATGGGAATGCCATTTCTTCAGAAATCCAGTGGTTGATACAAAAGACACTAAGCTCTAATGTACATTTGGTGATTCAGATTGTAGGAGGGAAAATGTCCCTTGCAATGAGGTGTAAATGCCTTTTCATATAATAGGTTTGGTTGTTTTGATGGGTAGCTCTTGGCCCCCACAGTAAGAGGTTTATGTCTCACTCTTTCATGAAAAACTGGTTATGTGGCACATGGCACTTGTCTCCAGACCCACAATACAATGGGGAGATAATGCAAACTCTAGGACTGTTGACCCTTGCACAACATGGAGATTAGGGGCACCAACTTCCTGCGCAGATGAAAACCCATGTATAACTACCTGCAAAACAGAATGAAGACTCACAATTGCACTCTTCCCTCCAGCATCAAGATCTGAGATGATGCAAAACGTGGGAGTGATGCAGGAAACTGGACAAAGCAGAGTAAATCACCGAAGCCTTCTATTTATGACCTTCTCCTCCTTGCCTCCTTTTCCTGAATAGTCTCTCCTTTATGTCAGGTACATCTTCCTAAAACACTTCATTTACCAAGTCCCTCTTCTGTTCAAGAACTTTCAGTGGCTTCCTGTTACCTCCAGCACCAAGTTCAAACACACCAGCTTGTCTCTTCCTCACAATTGCACTCCCCACTTCACCAACTAATTCATTAATTTTCTCATTCAGTACACATTTACTGTGCACTATTGTGTGCCTGGCAGTGGGATAGGTGTTGGGGACATACCTGCAAACCAGTCAGATGTCCTCACAGACATGTTGCTTTAATAAGCTCTTTTGCTTCTTCACATTCACCTGATGTTTGTTTATTCTCCTACTGCATCTGGACACATTTCTGTCCTCTATGGAAAAGTTTTCCCTTTACCTGTTTGCCAACATCTGCTTCTCACCACCTCTAAAACCTCTATTAGAATTCCAGCTTCCCACACATGCCCTACACCTAGAAGTAGTAAGCAGGAGCCCAGGAGGCACAGGAGACTAGAAGATCTGAAGTCAGGAACTGTATGTCTAAAACCTTTGCATGCAAGTAGAAGGAAGAAAACTTTCAAAGACTTTAAAGGTACTAATTGATTTCATAAAAGGTCATAAAGTAGGGTGAGAAACCCACTTGCAGGTAGAACAATTTCTGAAGGTGATAAAAATGCTGCAAACTTTTTGTGATCATGGGTTTTATGTGTACCTTAGGGGTGGTGGTGGAGATTATGTGTGTTAGATTTATCACCCAAAACTTTAGTCATCTTTGGTATGCCATATTAGTGATATGAATTGCTTTGGAATAATTGGGTAGGACTTAATGTATTCACTGTTAGGTTCAGTGGTAGAAATATAAATCTGAAATGAAAATAGCAGTGTATGATATTTGTTCCCCTAATTTTATATTGAGTAACTACTATATATCAGCCAAGCCTGCCTGTTACATGTGGGGCCTAGGACAAATGTACAAAGGGAGTCCCACATACCACATATCTAAAGACTTACAAGCTATAAACTAAGCTAACATTGTTTAGAAAAATGTATTCTGTCCTCCTACCTTGGCAAACTAAATTTATCTTCACAATGCTCTGGCAGTGAGGTTCAAATTTAAAATTCTTATTTTTTTCAGTGTTTTCCTGAACATGATAGTACAGATGTGTCAGTTGTAGACCTCCAACCCCCAGCCTGACCTCCTCACTCCCTTATCTTCCACTCTATCTCTGTTCTATACCATGAGGGGCCTGAAGCATGTGGGTGGACTCCCTGGCCCTCATATTTAAGTGTTTCATGCACTGGAGACGTGTTCTACACTTAGGATGAATGGACTAGGAACAGAGGCTTGCACAAGCCCTGGAAGCAGGCACAAGGCTACTTAGATGGGAAATTCCTGGGACCTTGGCATCCGTTGTATGGGCTAGAAGGTAAGGATGAGGAGTCTGGTTGTGCAAGTTCCTTTGGTCCAGTGGATTCCCGCTCTTAGGATGGATACAGCCAGAGGAGAGCCAGAGTGAGGTTCCTAAAGCTTGGGGCCAAGTATCTACCATGTACTACGGGTAAGATGATTGAAATATGCTCCTTGTCCTCCAGAAACTTACAACCTGGTGAAACAGACACAGAAACAAATAGCTCACTGCAGTGCAGTGGGACAAATACAAGATGGGGCAAAAGTAGGCTTACAGTTGTGAGTACACAGAACACAGAGTTTATTCTTGTATTATTATTATTTAGTAATGATTGTATTATTTTCCATACAAACAACTTTTGCCCCATCGTGTACAAGCTTTCTTTGCTGAAACTCAGAACACAGAAAAGGATACAATAGGAGATGATGGATCTGAGGAATGGTGAATAGGGAAAGGAGAGCCAGAAAGGGAGCTATCAAATGTCATGACTTCTGTTCCTTTTTGTTAATGTTTAACTTTTTGTGCAATTAACATAATTTGAGTACTCAAATTCTACCTTATAGCTCCATGAATTGTTGCAATTCCAGCATATAAGCCCTATCTTTCCCCAGTCAACATCCCCTGCCCAAAGGTAACCACCATCTGTCTTCCATCTCTCTCTGCCTCTGTTTGAACCTCATATAAATGTTATTATACAATATGTATCTTTGGGTTCTTTCACTCAACAGTATGTCTGTGAAATACACCATGTTGGTTTGTGTACTTGTAGTTTGTATGACATTATTTTAATCGATTTTACCATTAGTGGGTATTGGTGTTGTTTTCAGTTTGGGGATATTACAGGTAGTGCTGCTATGAAATTTCTTCTTTGTGTATTTTGGTGAATATGTCTGTCATTCTTTAAATTTGCTTATTTTGAAAAAATTTCACACAAAAATGCAAAAATATTTCATGGAATTTATACTTATTCTCCATTCAGATTTCATTCTTTTGAAACACAACTATAGAGTATTCCATTAAGTACTTTAAAAACCACTTAACACTAATTTCCCCAAAACAATGAAAGCTTTTTAATTTTCCGTATTTTCTGTTATAGAAATTTAAGCAACATCTATACTTAGCCTGTGATGTATATTTATTTTTTAAATTAAAAGATACAGTTATACTTCAGATTTACATTTTATCAGTGCCTTTTAATATCTGTGGTTCATAATTTCAAATTGCTTCATTGTTTTTCAGAAACAGTTATATAGCTCCTTACACTTCTAATCAAATTTTCTTATTGAAATTCTTTTCATTCCTTCTGGATTTTGGAAGCAATTCTGCTTTCTGCCCCTTTGAAATGTAGGGAAAACTATCTGATTTTTCCCAAGCCTGCTTCTGCTCAGCCAGGGCCATCAGAGGCAACATGGATTTGGGTCTTCATGAGCCTCTTTCCAACTGAGCTGATTGCAGGACTGACAGTGTGGCTGTAACACCTACAGTTTGTGGTAGGTAAGGGGTTGTGTTTGTAAACATCAAGTGATGAGTGACCAACCACCACACTCATACAAACACACACACACATGCATGTATGTACAACTACTCAAAGAGACTGAACCTGAACTCATAAGGCCTTTAATGCAAACATATCTTTGCTTCAGGTAGCTTCAGTGCAAAAATGGATTACCCGCAGAAGCTTAATGAGAAAATTCAATTAATGCAAGACATTTAACTGAGGGATTCCTGTCTACATGTTCTGTGTACCTCCCACACTCACCCTTCCCACCCCAACCCTATATTGTATTCCTCAGTGTGCACAATAGAAATTTGCTCCATTTTCTAGAAGACAATTGGGTTCACATCTAATGCTTTGGCTCATCAATGCTCCTCACAGTTGCATGTCACCAGAACAGGGTTAGCCCATATGATATTTTCTACTTCAGGATCATCTCACAGAAAACCTCCTAATTTCTGGCTTTTTTTTTTTTTTTTTAGTTAGCTGCCACCCAACACAATAGGTGCTAAAAACACAGTGGGACTTTACTACACACTTCTTGCTGGGTGGAGGCAAATTATCTAGGCAAAAAGAAAGACACAATAGCTTGTCAGTCTTTTGGAAATCCCTTCTTCCCCATTATATTAAAATTCTCTCATTGTTTGCCAAGCCAACAGCATCCCCAGCCTTTTGAAAATTTAATCCATATGTTTCTGATGTACTTCTAAGTTACTAAAAGGCAGATTTAGAAAAGCAATGTATTGTCAAAGATCCCTTAGGATCCATCTTATTTAACTCCAAAACAAGATGTCTCATTTTCCTGGTAGGAAATAGACTTTGAACTTGGAAAGTTTGCATTCTGTTTTCTACTCATCTCAACACAGTGAGAGGATTTTCAAACTGGTCAAGTGAGCGAGCCTCTTTTCTCTAAGAGCAGTGGAGCATGGCTTGTATTGTGTAGGCTGTCACTGGAATTGGGCTGTGAGTCAGGAAATCTGTGTTCTTCAAATTCCCTTACACATCCAGGATGACTCCTGGGAAGTCACACCTTTTGGAGACCTGCGTTTCACCGTCGGTAGAGAACCATGCCTTAACTACATCAGATGATAGAAAAACATGTGCAAAATGTTTTGAGCTTGCAGAGGGAAAGATGATCGCATAACCCCAAAGTGACATGCCATACCAGTAATTAGATTTTTTTAATTCCTTAAAATGAGTTAGGCCCTTTGAGACTAAGCCTGTTTAAATTTGATTGTGTCCCATGCATTGAGATAGACTCCTATATTATTAGAAGCATCTTTAGGGAAGCCAGCTGCCTATCTGGCTAATAAAATTTTAGTAGCCTCCTAACAGATAGACAAGGCCTCTGCTTGAATACTACCTGACTAGGGAGCTGACTACTGCTTGAACAGTCCTTGTCTTTGTTGAACTACTTTTGTCATTAGCAATGTCTTTCTTAAATTAAGCCGAAATCCATGTCTGTGCAACTGTTGCCTGCTGCTCCTAATTCTTTCTTCTCCTGTCACAAAGATCAAGTTTGTGTTTTCTTCCACAGGATGTCTCTTCAGATATTTGAAAACAGCTATCATCAAGTCTTTCCTTCTCCAGAGAAAAGTTATTTTCCTTAGCGTCAAATTCTACCCCTGTCCCAGAAACTCTTGCTGAGATGATAATGGTAAGACTCAGGAGACCTTGGGCATGCTTCCTGATACCCCCAGGGGGAACTCAGAAATCTTATACAAATAAACTTATATACAGTCCTAAGTCAAGGGGGCCAGAAACTGAGCCATCCAGCAGACACCCTGCCCTCGGCTCTCCTTTGTGTCTCCCTAAGTGGCCAGGAGAGTTTTGTGTTGACAACTTGCATTGTTTGAACCCTGTGGATTCCTGGGAAGTCTTGAAATTTTTCTGAGGAGAAATCGATAATGGCAGGTATTAAAACAAAAGCTAAATTAATAACCAAATAATGGATAATCTTTTTTATGCAAATGAAAGGATAGATATTTATTGAGCACCTACAAGTCTCAACATTTTTAAAGTGAAGACTCCAAGGCCCAGGTTAAGTGACTTTTCCCAAGTCACATTGCAAGAATTTAGAATCTGTCTACTTGCCAGTTTCCCATCTGTTCTAGTAGGCCAAGTTACCTCCCCTTTATTGTGGCTAAAACATGTGTGACTTCTCTTCAGTGAGACGTTAGGAAAATTCTCTTCCTAACTCTGTCTACCCTCTTCCTCCAGGTGATTCTAGGTTGCTTTTCGAGGCAGTGGATGCCCCTTCACTTTCCTGAGCATTGGGGCAAACTCCTGGATTCCTTCAACAACCTGCACCTGCCTCACCCCATCCCTCATGGTATGCTGAGATAGAACATGTCAGCAAGGGCTGCAAAGCTTCGCTTATATCCTGACCAAAGCAAATAAACCCATAGGGACCAGAATCTCTTGTGCTGGCTTGGGTATCAACCAAAACTTTAAAAGCCATTGACGAGGTCCAGGGCTCACATAGCTCCTTGTAGTCAGAAGGGCTGAGCATTAGTTTCAATGCTTCACTATTGCCACTTTAAAATTCTTCAGTGTGAATAACTGGACTTCAGATTTTTATTTTGCATAAGCCTCACAAATTATGTAGTCAGTCCTGATAAGGCCATTAGGGCACTTAACACCTGGGCATGAAGGGGCTCTGTCCTGGGCCTTACACTTTAAAAGGCTCCACCTATCCAGTGATGTGCTGGTAAATGTTTGACAGATGGCTGTGTGTGTATGGGGAAGTGGGATAGAGAAAGCCTTGATCTGTAGCATTTGTTGATTTCCATGGTGTAAATAGTCCCACCCCAGCTCCTTTCAACCTACCAATGTGATGTCACCAAACTCACAGTTAGGAAAAGATGTCCCCATTCAGTTCTCACAAGTCTGTATGAACTACTTCTAGTACACCACTGTGGCATATCTCAAATGTCAAATGAGTGAATGAATGAGTGAATATAAAAACACATAGGTGCTTCTGTAACTTGGCACCTATAACACTAAACATCTGTGTTGTGAATAACTCTATTTACTTATCAGAGAACTACTTCTTCATATTTCCTGGCCTATTTCCTGCTCCAACAACAATAGTAATAGCAAAATGTCTGAGTATTGTGAAAGGTTTTGGGTTGCGCAGTTACTGATGTCAGAGAGGAACATTACTTTAAAGTCCAGAAAGGATTTGCGTGCTGAGATTAAACAAATAATTAATTTATTAAATATTTATTTTCTGAAAACATATACACAATGGATTCATGCATAACAAATTGTTACTTCCCAGTAATCCATTTTTTTGCTTTCAATTTATGGCTCTGAATGTATCCACAAATTAGCATTGAATTCACAACAGTGGTATTTGGTGGCTGATGAACATATTTCAATATTAAACAATTCATACCACACAAATTTATGAATATATAAGTCTAGGTGCAATGTGTGTAGCATAATTCAATGGACATTGAATGCTGGAACTGCAAGTTGTTTTATTTTTATAAACATATGCATTAAGATAGAATCAAATGACAACTCAAAGTAAAATAATTTTAATGTTAAAATTCGATATTTATTATTTCTCCTTTATATTTTTGCCTTTTTAATTTGTATTTTGAATATTAAAAAATAACATTTTTTAAAACATGAGAATATTTTAAAGCTTTTTATCTGTTTAATGCTTTTCATAAATAGATTTTCAAAATTTATGCATTTAATGCAATTATTTTATTTTTTAAACTTTAAAAAAAGATTTTATGTATTTATTTTTAGAAAGGGGAGAAGGGAAGGAGAGAGAGGGAGAGAAACATCAATGTGTGGTTGGTTGTCTCACCCTCCTACTAGGGACTTGGCCCGCAACCCAGGCATGTGGCCTAACTGGGAATCAAATCAGCGACCCTTTGGTTCACAGTCTGGTGCTCAATCCACTGAGCCACACCAGCCAGGGTATTTTTCAATCTTTTGTCAGGAATTGCCAAACTATTACCTACAAGTGTAAAAACTACCTGTTTTTATAAATAGTTAAGACAGAGACCTCATGATCTGCAAAGCCTCAAAATGTTACTATCTAGACCTTCATAGAAAATCTTTGCTGACTCTTGCTTTAGATCATAACTAATGATTCCATAAGTTATACAAAAAATCCTGACTGTAACATATAATACAAATAAGTGATTTTGTTGTAATGAAGGCAAGAAAAAGAAATGTTATGAAATAAATATAATTCTTGAATTACATAAGTCCTTAAATTATTATTCATCCAAATATTGTTGGCCCATCAAAAGAACATCCAGACAGCCACAATCATAAATAATTCAGTCATCTTTGATATTGTGCTCAATTTCAAAAGTATAAAAACTATCACTTTACATATATTCATTGATTCTGTTGTTATAAAGGTATGGTGCTCAAAGTAGGATACAGAACACATTTTAATAGTTTGTTGCTTTGACTTACAATGTTTAATTATTAGGCATATTGTACATGGCCCTCTATTCGCATTCTTGTTGTGGGCACCTCCAATATCAGTGGGGACATGGAGAGGCTTAGAAAGTGTGTAATCAATTAGGTGTCAAGAATCATTTTTAGTTAACTGGAGCCTTGTTGTGCTCTGAGCAGTCTCTGAGAAGTTCTGTGAATGCCTAATGACTACAGAAAAGTCCACCTGTTGCAACCACCACAGGGCACTGAAAGAGAACCCAGTAGAGCATCTGCTATGAACTGAATTGTGTCCCCCTCAAAATTCATATATTGGGACTGTAACCCCAATGCGACTGTATTTGGAGATTGGGCTTTTAGGAGGTAATTAAGTTAAGTGAGGTCATAAGGGTGGGGCATAAACCCTACAGGACTATGGTCTTTCAAGGGGAGAAAGATCTCTCTCTCTTCCTCTCTCTATCTCGCTGTCACCCTGCCTCCCCTTTTCCCTCCCCTGTGAGGACACAGCAAGAATGCAGCCCTCTGCATGTCAGGAAGAGAGTTCTCACCAGAATCCAATTCTGCCAGAACCTTGATCTTGTACTTTTCAGTCTCCAGAAATGTAAGAAAATACTTTTCTGTTATTTAAGCCACCCAGCCTATGGATTTTTCTTATGTCGGCCAAAGCTAAGAGAATACTTCTTTGTGTGCAAGGCTGAGGTGTATGCACGTGTACACATATGTGTACTTTGCTAGCACTGAGCCACTAGGGGAAGATGGTGCAGAGTAGAGAAGCAAGCCTGAAGAATAAGAATCTGTACAACATTATGACTAGATTATTAGCACTCTGGGTGAAGGGGCACAGTTGAGACGAGAGGTGAAATTGAGAGGGGCTGACATTTGGCCTCTGTTACTCTTAGGTTTTATTTTGTTCTCTCTCTAGTTCTTTTTTCTCACTGGCAACGTGTGTACTCTCCAAAGACAAGTGTTGATTATGGCCTTACTCTATTGATTGTTCTACATCCCAACAAATAAATGATACTCTATGTTGTTAACTTCTTTTTCCCTTCTCCACTACATCCTTCCAGGAAGACTTAGTACCAGTATTTGGGTGGAGAGAGGAAAACTGAATTCTTCTACAACAAGCTTCTTAACCAGAAGATGAAGAAAGAATTCTTGCAGGGGCTCACGTACAACTTTTCCTCATGGGACAATTGCTGAGAAGAAATGATAGATGGGCCTACAGGGGAAAACATATCTGCTTCTCATCAGTCCCATTTGGAAGGCTGGAGGCCCCTAGCTCACAATCAGGGCATGTCTACCCAGAAACCATTTGCTGCCTGGAGCAAGATGCATATGTTTGTTTCTTTTCAAAGTAGAAGGAGAGAACAGTGATGGAGCCTATGCAGATGTCATGGTGTGGTGAGAAGCAAGTAGGTCAGAACCTTGACGGGGGAATCTTGGATCATCAACAGGAGGAGGTTGCACCAAAAGTATGGCTGGGGGCAGCGCAGGGAGCTGTTGCTTTCTTTGAGCACAGTCTCTCAAATGGACATCTCTCCAACCACATGCTGACCTGTTGGCAGTTAAAATTATGAGAAAAAGGCATAGAATAATCATTGTGAAAGCAAGAACATCATACCTATAAGGGACGGCAGACAGGTAATCACAATGATATACCACTTAACAACCTTCAAGATGGCTATTATTTTCATTTTAAGTATATTTTATTGATTATGCTATAACAGTTGTCCCAATTTTCCCCCTTAGGCCTGTTCCATCAGGTACCCACTTTCCATTGAACAATCCCCCCCTTAGTTCATGTCTATAGGTCATACATGTAAGTTCTTTGGATTCTCCATTTCCTATACTATTCTTAACCTCCCCCTGTGTATTCTATATGTACTAATTATGCTTCTTATTCCCTGCACCATTCCCCCCCATTATCCTCTTCCCCCCTCCCAACTGGTATCCCTCCAAATGGTCTCCATATCTATGATTCTGTTCCTGTTCTGTTTGTTTGCTTAGTTTGTTATTTGGATTCAATTATTGATAGTTGTGAATTTATTGCAATTTTAATGTTCATCATTTTGATCTTATTTTTCTTATGTAATTCTCTTTAGCATTTTATATAATAATGGCTTGGTGATGAACTCCTTTAACTTGACCTTATCTGGGAAGCACTTTATCTTCCCTTTCCTATTTGGAAGGCTGGAGGCCCCTAGCTCACAATCAGGGCATGTCTACCCAGAAACCATTTGCTGCCTGGAGCAAGATGCATATGTTTGTTTCTTTTCGAAGTAGAAGGAGAGAACAGTGATGGAGCCTATGCAGATGTCACGGTGTGGTGAGAAGCAAGTAGGTCAGAATTTCATTTCATTCTAAATGAAACTTTGCTGCATAGAGTAATCAAGGTTGTAGGTCCTCACTTTTCATGACTTTGGATACTTCTTTCCAGCACCTTCTTGTCTGCAAAGTTTCTTTTGAGAAATCAACTGATAGTCTTATGGGAACTCCTTTGTAGGCAACTCTCTGCTTTTCTGCTGCTTTTAAGCTTCTCTTTATTTTCAATCTTTGACAATTCGATATGTTGTGTCTTGGTGTGGTCCTCTTAGGGTCCTGCTTGTTTGGGACTTTGTGTGCTTTCTGAATTTGCATGTCTATTTCCTTCGCCAAATTAGGGAAGCTTTCTTTCATTATTTTTTTCAAATAAGTTTTCAATTTCTTGCTCTTCCTCTTTTCCTTCTGGCATTTCTGTGATTCAGATGTCGACATGTTTGGAGATGTCCCAGAGGTTTCTTATACAATCCTATTTTGTTTTAAATTCTTGTTTCTTCTTTCTGTTCTGGTTGAATGTTTATTTCTTCCTTATGTTCCAAATCATTGATTTGAATCCCAGCTTCCTTCCCTTTACTGTTGGTTCCCTGTAGATTTTTCTTTATTTTACTTAGTGTAACCTTCACTTTTTCCTCTATATTATTGTACTCAGTGAGTTCTTTGAGCATCCTGATCACCAGCATTTTGAACTTTGCATCTGTTAGGTTAGTTATCTCTGTTTCATTTCGTTCTTTTTTGGGGGTTTTGTTCTGTTCTTTAATTTGGGCCATATTTCTTTGTTTCTTCAACTTTTCAGCTTCCCTGGGTTTGTTTCTGTGTATTAGGTAGAGCTGGTTTGGTTCCCTGTCTTTTAATTGCCAGGGTAGGGCAAACTGCTTCACCACTTTGTGGCTCTGTGTGGGTGGAGGGCTTGGAGAGGGGACAGTGCCACTGCCTGGCTTCTGGAGGTTTGTCTGAGACTTGATCTATTTCCAGTCACTTCATCCACTCCCCATATGTGACTGGAGCCCTCCCAGCTGTTGCCCTGGTGCTGAATCCCACAGTGGGTGGGTTTGCATACATTCAAAGACTGTGCAGCCTCTTTAAGTGGAGTTTCCTGAAAATCTGGCAGTTTATTCTGCTGCTCCAACCCCAACTTGTTTTTACAGCCAGAAGTTATGGGGATTTATCTTCCTGGCACTGGAACCCTGGACTGTGTGGTATGGCCTGGGGCTGGGATCATTTGCTCCCAAGGTATCCTTCCCAATTTTTATCCAGCACCTGTGAACATGTGACCATCTGTTCTGCCACCACCACTGCCACCTCTCCATGCTATACTACGTCACCTTGCCTGTCCACCTGTTTCTGGGTCTCTGCTCCTCATATCTATGTGGATGAATGTGGCTTCTTTATGTCCTTGGTTGCTGGACTTCCATACAGTTCAATTTTCTGACAGTTCTGAGTGTTATCTGTTTTGAGGTTTACCAGTAATTCTTTTTGCGGTTGTGCAAGGAGGTGAAGTATGTCTACCTATGTCTCCATCTTGACCAGAAGTGCAGATGGCTATTATTTTGTAAAAAAAAAAAAAACCCCATAAAATTACAAGTATTGTCGAGGATGTGGAGAAAGTGTACTGCTGGCATAAATGTAAATTGGTATAGTTGCTCTGGAAAACAATATGGAGGTTCCTCAAAAAAAATTAGTATTACCATATGATCCAGCAGTTCCACCTCTGGGGAAGTATTCAAATGAATTGAAAGCCACTCCCTGACTGGCATAGCTCAGTGGGGTGGGCATTGTCCCACAAACTGAAAGATCTCTAGTTGTATTCTGGTTGGAATACATACCTGGGTTGTGGGCTAGGTCCCCAGGTGGGGGCCTGTGGGAGACAACTGATGATGTTTCTCTTACACATTGATGCTTCCCTCTGTTTCTTTCTCTCTCCCTTCTGCTCTCTCTAAAAATAAATAAATATTTTTTTAATTAAAAGAAAGAACTGAAAGCTAGGACTGAAATACATATTCCACAGCCATGTTCATAGTAGCATTACTCACAATAACCAAAATGTGGGAGCAGCACAAGTGTCCATTCATGAATGAATAGGTAAGCAAATGTGGTATATGCATACAATGGACTGTTATTCAGTCTCTAAAAGGAAGGGAATTTTGACATATGCTACAGTGTGGATGAACATTGGAGATATTATGCTAAGTAAAATAGGCCAGTCACAAAAGGACAAATAGTCCATGATTCCACTTATACGAGATACCTAGGGTAGTGAAATTCATAGAAAAAGAAACTAGAATGGTGGCTGCCAGGGCCTGAGGGGAAAGGGATTGGGGAATTATTGTTAATGGGTACAGAGTTTCAGTTCTGCAAGATGGAAAATGTTCTGTGAATGGATGGTGATGGCTGCACAACCATGTGAACGTACTCTATGCCACTGAACTGCACACATAAAATGGCAAGTTTTTGTTATGTGTATTTTACCATAATTTTTAAAGTTTAAATGAAAAGGGAGAGAGAGGGCAGGAAGAGGAAAGTATCTGTTTCACATGCCATGATATTTCTCAGCTGGCTTCTCTTGATGTTAGAACTGACTGAAATCTCTGAGTTGAACCTCTGTAACCTTTAAAAATAACAGTGATAATTGAATCAAAATTTCTGGAGTTTTATTCCTGATCATCAATGTTTTTAAAGGCTGCCTAGGTGATTCTCATGCGCAGCCATGGAGGACAGCCACTGCTTTAGATACCCATTTAAACAATTTCATTTTTTAAGATTTTATTTATTTATTTTAGAGAAGGGAAGGGAGGGAAAAAGAGAGGGAAACATCAATGTGTGGTTGCCTCTCATGCGCCTCTTGTTGGGGACCTGGCCTGCAACCCAGGCATGTTCTCTGACTGGGAATCACACCAGCGACTCCTTGATTCACAGGTTGGCACTCAATCCACTGATCCACACCATCCAGGGCCCATTTCAACAATTTTAAAGTGTACAATTCAATGGCACAAAGTACATTTGCAATATGTGGAACCATCATCACTGTCTAGTTCTAGAATTTTTCAGTATCCACAAAAAGAGACTTCACACACATTAAAAGTCACTATCCATTAACATCCCCCACAGTCCCTGCCAACTACCATTGCACTTTGTGTCTCTATGGAATTTGCCTAGGCTAGATATTTCATATATGTGGAATCATATAGTATCTGTCCTTTTGTGTCTGGCTTATTTCACTTAACAATGTTTCTGAGGTTGATCCGTATAGTAGCATGTATCAGTTATTCATTTATTTCTATGGCAGAATAACTTTCCATTGTATGAATATATCACATTTTTATTCATTCATCCATCAGTGGATACTTGGGTTACTTCTACATTTTGGCTATTGTGAATAATTCTATAATGAACATGGGCATACAAGTAGCTGTTTGAATCTCTGTTTTTAATTCTGTTTCATATGTATTCCAGAGTGGAATTACTGGCTCACATAGTAACTATATTAAACCTTTTGAAGAACCACCACACTATGTTCCACAGAGGTTGTACCATTTCAAATTCTCATCAGCATTCTACATGGGGCCTAGAAGTTTGCTTCGATTAGTACTGGGAGAAAAGAAGACACTGTGTTTAGGGGAGGCACTGACTGGTACTTAGTTTTGAGCCAGTTCCCCTTGTGTTCTGTCTTTATACTTTTTTGAATTGTGCTAATAAATCTTTTTGCTTTTTTTTTTTTTAACCAAATCTTACCATGCGGGACCCACCTTGGAAACCTTTCAATCACTAAAAGATTTCTGAGGAACCTCATGGTGTTGAGAAAGCTGTTCCACACCTCCCAGGGCCATGTCACATAATTCCACTTGTGATGCTTATTAGACTTGGACTCAAAGAAAGGGCAGGTGCTGTGCTGCTGTGCTGTTTGGCCCTTTGCCTAGCTTCCCTTTGGCAGTGGCAGCAGGAGCATCTGAATGAGCAGTCTCCTATGGCCTGGAGCAAGCCTTCCCAGCCAAGTACACTCAGGCAGCCCTAGAAGACACCTCCTCTTACCTTCTGGCCTCCTAATACGTTTTGCTTTAAAATACTAATTTTGGCTTTTCCTTTGAGTCAGTTCTCAGGGAAGCAATAAAAGATGAGCCATTAACATGTGGCCCGTGGAAATGTAGTGGATTGAGAAACAGTTACAAGTCACTCAATTCAAGTCCTTTTGGCACTTTTCCCCACACACCAGCATTGCCTACAGTGATATGTGTCCTAGTTCCAGCTCTGCCACTAACTGAAGGTGCAATTGTAGCAAGTCTCTTCCCCATTCTGGGCTCAGTTTCTCTATATAATAAACAAACAGGGAGTCTCCAAGGAGCCTTCTGACTCTAAATATTACATGATTAATATTCAGACAGAGTCTGGCTCTAACAAACACACTGGGCACCCACTCTGTGCAGTAGAATGGTAGGGAACACTTTGCAGGATATTTTCTTTCCCTGGTAAAATGGTATAAAATTTTCTCTTTTTTAATGATAGCAGTTTCAACCTCTCCAAAATGGAGCTCCACCCTTAGATATGTTGTAGGATAAGGTTTTATTTGCAGAATTTCAGTGTGACCTCTGCTGAGGCAGAACACTATGTTGGGGGAGCAGGGGAAGGAGAGTGGTAAATGGGGGTGGGAAATGCTGGATTGTGATTAACTAGATAATGAACCCCGTCTGCTTTTAATCAGCTCCTTCCTGTTCTCCCAGACCTCTAAACTTTTAATATTAATGGAAACAGATTTGAATTTTGGAAAGAGCTATTCTGGAAAATAATTGGATATTTACTAGGTGAAAAGTGAAATTGTGCAGGCATTTCATAGGGTTTGGTATTTGACAGGTGCCATTTTTCTTTCCAATGTGTTACATACCTCTGTTTTATAAACCAATATGGATAGTGGCATAAAAGGATTACAGGTTTACATGGTGGTGAGGCCTGGGAATATGTTTCTGAGTTGGGGGGCGGTATTGGTGGGCAGAGAGAGAGGAACTTCAACTGGGGACAAGGCTGAAATGCTTGAAATTGTAGGGGGGAATTATTTGAAAGCAAAGAATTATATGTCTTTTAAAAAATAGAGCTGTGTTCATAAATGGAGATTGCACCCAGAGAAAGAGAAAGACAGTATTTATGGAACTAACCTGTGGAAGTTTGACTCCATCTAGGAAGGTAACACCTCCCTTGGCTTCAAAAAGGACTTTGTAGTTAGAAGAAATAGAAAGGCCCTCGAAAGGAGTGGGGGAATCACACAAAGCACAGACTTCTCCAGGGTTGTAGGCAAGCCGAACATGATGTAGACTGATCCATTAGGAAGGAAGGAGCTGCCCCAGTTGGTTGACTCAGTCCCCTCTGGTTCTTTACCTGGAAAGCCACTCACTTAAATTGTTACTGCTGTGAGCATGATGGCCCCCACATGCTCCTCCTTTAATGGCCTGGCCCTAGCGTGAACAGAGTACTCTGGGAGAGGCGGGAATTCCTCTAGATGTAGTTGAAACAGGCAGATATTTTTCAAATTATTTTTCTCTACATGAAGGAGAGAACCAGAAGGAAATACTTTGCAAAGAATACAAGAAGCATTCAAATAGGTTTCCTGATTAGATATTTTCCTGATGCTGCCTTAATTTATTTATAATCCCAAATAACTGGTCTAGTTTCATCAAAACTTTAGCTGGTTTTTGGCCCTACTAGCTCCTTGTTAGTTTCCACATGGTGGTTACTATCTTATTTTCTACCCAGAGAGTGTGAGCACCCAGTCATTTTTTCTGTCCAGCCAAACAGGGGAAGAGGTGGTTTTCATGGTTATTTTTTTTCTCCCTCAAGTTGCTTGTTCTGGTTTTCAAGCTGAAGGATGCTCCTTGTTCACCATCGATTGGCAGGATGAGGTGTGTCTTTTATCTGTGAGTGCAATGTTGATCACAGATGAGGCTGGGCAGAAAAGTCAGTACTGCTCAGTACAAACTGAGCCAATACTGGAAGAACAATGGAACCGCACACCTATTGATGAAATAGCATATTTACACTTCAAGGGATAGACACAATTGCTTTCCAGGACTTTATTTATGTCCTTTAAGGAGGACACTCTAGGAGCATTAGAGAGGTATCTCAATCACATAAAAGGCTTTCTTTTTAAAAAACTCATTTTTTATTTTTCAATTCCAGTGGACATACAATACTATATTAGTTTTAGGTATATACCCCAATGATCAGACATTATATAACTTACTAAGCAATCATAATTCTTGAAAGACCACATGTTTCAATTTTTTTAGGTGGTTCCTTAGAAAAAGAGATGAAATATTTTGGCTTCTGCAAACTTATGATGATTATGGTATACTTTCAGCTAATCCTGAAAACTTTGCCTTTTAGACCACTGTTCTTGGAGATGGGAAACTGAGGCCCATATAGGGGAAGGAACTTGTCAGTTACTCAGTAAATCACTAACAGAGCCAGGACTAGTTTCCAGACTGCCCAAGTACCAGGGCAGTGCACTGTCAGATAAAGAATTTTGGAGAACCAAATTAAGACAATAGAATGAAGCCCCCTGGCTCACACAGAGATCAAACCCAGGACCAAGGACACCTCATTAATGCTTTCTAATCTAAGGTTCTAAACGGCTCCATCTGGTACAGGAACTTTGAGCAAGAAAAGACCTCTTTATTCTTACCAGGTTCAGTTCCATCACCTGGACTCTTTGGATATAGCTAAAAGCTAGTTCATGGAAGAAAGTTCTTGTTATTTTCTCTGCCAATTATTGCTTTCAGTTTTCTAAATTTATCTCAGACATTGTCTTTGTTCCATAAAATTCACAGAAGGCATGTTTAGAGTAAAATGCATAGAGGAAGAAAAGGAGAGAGACGAGAGGAAGAGGATGGATATCCTTGAATCCATGGGTCAAGCTCAGCCCAACCACATGCAATACCTTGGGCTATGTCTCTTCCTGGGGATTGTTCATCTTCAACCATCTATCCAGAGAGACCTGCTGTTCACCAGATACCCTCCAAGAACCACTTCCCCTAGTCTGCAACTTTCTTGCTCTGAGAACACCCAGCTGAAGAAATTATTGTGCGTTTCACAGTTTGAATAATGATACAGTATATTTATGTGTTAGGGATTCACTCTGTGGGACATCTATGGCAGTTATTTCTTACTGAGGTGAAATTCCTGTAACAAAATTAACCATTTTACAATGAACAATTCAGTGGCATTTAGTACATCCATGATGTTGTGTAATCATTGATTAACCTTCTCTGTATAGTTACAAAACATTTTTACCATCCCAAAAGAAACCCCATACCCATTAAGCAATAACTCATTCTCCCTACCATGCCCTGGAAACCACCAATCTTCATTCTGTCTGTATTGATTAACCTTCTTTGGATATTTCATGTAAATGAAATCATACAATATGTGACCTTTGGTGTCTAACACTTTTCACTTAGCATAAAGTCTTCAAGGTTCACCCAAGTTGTAGCTTTGTATTAATACTTCATTCCTTTTTATGGCTGAATAATATTTCATTGCCTGGGTGTACCACAATTTGTTATTCCTCATCCATTGATGGGCCTTTGGGCTATTTCCATCTTTTGGCTATTAGTAATAGTGCTGGTTATGACTATGTGTGGACATGTATTTAAGTTTTCAGTTCTCTGGGGTATATATCTAGGAGTAGAACTGCTAAGTTATATGGTAATTCTGTTTAAATTTTGAAAGTGCTTTGTGGCAAATTTTAAATATTATTCTGACTTCTCTTTACCACTTTTCAAGCTCCATGGCTATCTTCTCCCACTCCATAACTGGCAGATGCTCAGAGGATATTAACTGGATTTAAAATTAGTCTATTTTTTTTAATTTTTTTTATTTTAATGATTGTTTAAGTACACTTTTCTCCCCTTTACTCCCAATCAAGCCCACCCATCCCCCTCCCATCTTCCCTCCCGTTACCACCCCCCCCC
>PVIA01014477.1:0-26896 GCA_004024845.1 Tonatia bakeri
TTCTTACTCAGGTGTATAAACACCTTGTTTACACGGTTTGGGCATGATTCAATATTCTGGGGAGAACTAGTTGTCCCTTCAGAATTTCCCTCAAAATCAATCACTGACTGGCTTTGAGCCTCTCTTTCTTCATGGCCTATTCTTATGTGAATCAGGGTGCAAAGCAAAACCATGAATAATATCAACAAGGAATTATTAAAAACAATCCCAGAAAAATTACCGCCCCCCTTTTGTATGCCACGTTCTCTTCCAGGAAGATGGATTCCTTGAATTCCTTCTTTCCACGTCCTGGACCTTGTCAGACAACATGGTTGGAAGAGGACGTGGCACACTTGCTTGGAATATTTTTTTCCAATTCTTCATGTTCCCTCTGTGTAGGTCTTTTTTCTGAGGTGAATCTCTTGTACGTAGCATATATGCCAGTCATGTTTTCTCATCCATTCAGCTATCCTATGTCTTTTGATTGGAGCATTTAATTCATTAATATTTGAGGTTATTATAGAGAGATATTTATTCATTTTTCCCTTTTGTACCTGTTTTCTTGTTTCTCTCACACTTCCTCTTCTTATAGTAGTCCCTTTAGTATATCTTGAGTACTGATTTGGTGGAGGTGCATTCTTTCAGCCTTTTGTCTGGGAAACTCCTTATTTTGCCTTCCATTTTAATTGAGAGCCTCAGTGGATAGAGTAATCTTGGTCTCAGCCCTTTGTTTTTCATTTCTTGGAATATTTCTTGCCACACTGTGCTGGCATGAAGTATTTCTTTTGAGAAATCAGGTGCTAGCCATATTGGAGCTCCTTTGTATGTTACTTTCTGTTCATCCTTTAAGATTCTCTCTTTGTCTTTAAAACTTAGCATTTCAATTAAGCTTGTCTTGGAGTAGGCCCTCTTTGGGTTCATCTTGATTGGGACCCTCCGTGCTTCCTGAATTTTCATGGTTTCCCTTCTCTCCACGTTCAAAACATTTTCTGTCATTATTTTTTCAATCTATTCCTCCTTTTCTTTTCCTTCCAGTATTCCTATGATTCTAATGTTGTTGTATTTCATGTTGTCTTGCAATTCCTTCAGCTACCTCCATGCTTTTTTATTCTTTTTTCATGCCATTGATCTACTTGAGTATTTCTTTCTACTTTGTCTTACCTCTCACTATTGTCCTCTGCTTTATCCAGCCTGCTTATAATTCCTTCTAGTGTGCTTTTTATTTCAGAAATTATATTATTCATTTCTTCCTGCTTCAAGTTCATATTTTTTATTTCCTTTTTCATACTGCTGTGGTTCTCCCTCAGTTCTTGGTAGTTGTCTGTGAGTTTCTTGAGCATCCTTATAACCATCTTTTTGAATCCCATATCTGATAGTTTACTTGCCTCCATTTCATTTATCTCTTTTAGTAGGGAAACTTCCAATCTTTTCATTGTAGGTTCTTTCTTTGTTTCCCCATTTTAGGTGAGTCTTTTTGTTTGTTTCTGTGATTTCTGATGCTCTGCTTTGCTAGCTGTCTTTGTAGGGTGAATTTCTATGGTAGTAGATCTATGGGACTCAGTGATTCAGTCTCTTTGATCTCCTTGTCAGGATGCTCCAGGTTTGCCCTTTTTTTCCATTTGAGTGGGCTTTCTTGTTATACTTGGGTTTTACCCATTGGTGGCTCCTTTTGGTGAATTCTCTCTTCCTGTGGGTATACTGGTATTCATACCTACCACCTTATCTTGTATGTGGTCTTGGGCAGGGTGTAAGCAGTGTGGATTATGACAGTGGCAAAGTATTGTATGGAATTTAAAGTACCAACACGTGGAGAAGGAATAGGCGAGACTTTGGAGAAGTACAGCAGTAACTGTGATACTTTATACAACTAGCCACTTTTTATAAAAGATGAAAAGGAGATAAGAATCTCATTAGAAGGCAAAAAGCATGTGAGCTGACTTCAGAAAGCAGAGTGTTTATGCTAGGTTAGATGGTGAGATATAGTGAGAATAAAGGATAGAATCTTGGTGTAGTATGTAAATGAATGAAGTTAATCACAACAGTAATAAAACTCAGGAAGACAGTAAAATGGACCAAGACCAGGGAAATGTGCTGTGTCAGAATGGGAACAGCAATAATATGAAAAGACACATATGATCTGAATAAAAAGAATAAAAATAAAAGACCAAGAGTAGTGTGTTATGGAAATATAAGTGAAGTGAAGGAAGATACATTAAATGCAGTATGAAAGGGAGAACAAAGAGAACCAGTCAAACAATGAAATCAAACAAAAAAAAAAACAAAGAAAACTACATGGAAGGTAGAGAAATAAAAAATAAAATAATAAAATAATAATAACAAAAAATAAAATAAAAAGTAAAATGCAAGTTACGTAGGATAGCAAAGTGAATTTTTTCTCAGTTGTTGGCATTAGCCTTCTGATCTTTCTCTGGTTCTGTCTTTGACCCTTTTGTATCTCTAGGTCTTATTGTCTTATACTTGGAAGAAAAATGAAAATAAACAAACAACACCTCCTGCTGACTTTGAATCCACCGAGAAGATTCTGCTGATTTTCCTGGATGTTGCAGGTAGAGTGGGGTTGGGCTTGGTTTGTATTTTTCCTTTCCTGTGTGTTGGAGACTAAGTCTGGGCTCCAATATTAACAGGTGTCCATTCTCCAGCCCAAGCCCTCAGAGTTCTGTGCAACTCCTACTGTCCATATGTACCAGCCTAGCACATTTAATCCATGTCATTGTGCCACAGTTTGATTAGTCACTGATGTGCACTTAGTGGGAGCAACTCAAACCCCTCCATCCTCTTTGCTTTCCTGGTCTCTGAGCACTTGCAAAGTCCCTTCACGGCCATTTAGTTCCCCTATTAAATTAAGTCTTTCTGGGAATTGCTACCCCTCTGAGCCTCTGCTGCCCTACTTTGATCAGTACATCAGGTGTCCTGAGTTGGAGCAAATCATGCACCTCCTCCTCCCTCTTCATTGGCCTGGCCATTGTGGGAAAGTTCCTTGAACAGTGGCTGAGTTGCTCCTTTTTTTGAGTAAAATCCTCTTGTTTAAGCCTGCTGTTCTTAACGAGCACCCTGTTATTCACACAGCCCAACTCTTCAATCAGTTCAGAGATTATCTGGGTCAGAGTCTATCATGGCCCAACTCTTCTCTCTTCTTCACGTTTCACCCAGCCCTCCAATTTCTCTCCTAATTTCCCAGCTAATAACCACAGTACCAGGGGGAAACACCACCTCTGTGCTTCTCCCACTGTGTCTTTATTCCCCTCAGTGACTTCAAGCATCCAGGTCTCTCCTTGTGTGAGACTGCCTTCCCTGCTCTGGGAGGGGAGGGAGCTGCACAGTTACAATTGCTGATCTGGCTCTCCTCCAAATCTTCTACAGCAGTCACTATCTGGCACCAGGTGCCACACCAGGGGCCACAGCAGCTTTCATCCTGCACAGGTCCCAGGGACCTTACCATCCTTACACAATCTTCTTACCATCTATTTTTCAATGTTCTCTGCAATCATTGGCTTCCAAACTTCATATAAGCTAGGATTCCATTGGCTGTTCACTCTGTTCTTCAGAAGATCAGTTACGTGTCCCAGGTGGGTGCACGAGCAAGTGGGTTAAGCTCCCACCTACCTCACCACCATCTTCTCATTCAGATTGTTGAGAATTTTAAATGAGGGACATATTCAAAGCATTTAGTGCAGTGCATGGCACAGAGTTGGGACTCAATCAGTTGTTTCTTTATCCTGATTAAAGGTTAAATATTCAGCCTTAGCTGGTGTAGCTCAGTGGATTGAGCACTGGACTATGAAGCAAAGGGTAGCTGGTTCGATTCCCATTCAGGGCACATACCTGAGTTGCAAGCCAGGTCCCCACTAGGGGCAAGTCAGAGGCAACCACACATTGATGTTTCTCTCCCTCTCTCTCTCCCTTCCCCTCTCCCTCTAAAAATCAATAAATAAAATATTTTAAAAGATTAAATATTCATAGCTTCTATTTCCTTCAGTATAAAAATGTTTTAGTTCTTACAACAGAACTGAGAAAGAAGTATTATATAGTGTATGAAAGTATAAAAACTATCAGAGGTTGAAGCCTGTTTCTCATCAAACTACCTAGTGGTTTACTTTATAAAGAGACAGGTCACACAATTAAAACTTTTTTTAATATTTTTTTCTTGCTGACCTAGAAATAATGCATGATATCCTCTTTTCACAGCTATGTGCAGACCATAATGCAAACACAGTGAATGTATGGGATAAAACAAGTACAAGTGTCATCCTGAATATGCCAGAAAAGCCTGAAGTCACAGTAAAGAACCAGCCTGACCCAAATAAACAATCATAAATCTTCTCTATTCCTTCCTAATATAAATTATTTTTCTATTTATTTTTAATGAGAACATAAGTGACATAACATTGTATGTTTAAGTAGTGCAATATGTTGACTTGATACATTTATATATTGCAATATGATTATCACTATAAGATTAGTTAACACCTCCATCACATTACATAATTATAATTTCTTTGTGTATGTGTGTAGTAGTAACATTTAAAGTCTAGTTTTTAGCAATTTGAGGTATGTGAAACAGAATTGTTGACTATAATCAATTTGCCGTGCACTTGTTAGATATTCAAATCATCTTGCAAGTATGTGAACCTGTTTATTCTCTTTGGCCCATTTGAAAAAATCCAGCAAAAAGTTAAATCCATCAATGTCATATAGAGAAAGAAAACATCAGCCACAGTATACACAATTTCCCATAAGGATGATGACTGGCCCTAGGTAAAGGAAGGAACCTGTCCTTTAAAGCCATGGATTTTGAGCAGAGAACCTCTCATTTTCAAGCAACAGATACACACATTATTATGATAGATAGGTTGGTAGTAGGATGATCTGTGGGAAACCTGATTGATGCTGAGAGTTTGCCATAGTGGTAGTGTTGGCAAGAAATAGGCTTCCAGATGGGTCCTTACTCTGAATAACATCCCTGCTGAATGGATTAGAGGGTATTTGTCATTCTTTTGAGCAATCTGTAGCCTTCTAAGAACTGTATGGCTGACTGAATAATTATGGTGCTAAGAAATGATGTGATATACCTGTCTTCATTTGGGAAAGGAGCAACTATATTTAAGAAAAGGCTATCTTAGTTTCTCACTGCTGGTCTAGCAAATTGCCACAGACTTAGTGGCTTAGGTCAAGAAAAATTTATTCTCTTACAGTTCTATAGACCAGATGTTCAAAATGAGTCTTATGGGGCTAAAATCCAGGTTTTGGTAAGATTGGTTCCTTGTGTAGGGCCTTGGGGAGAATCTGTTTGATTGCCTCTTTCAGCTGCTAGTGGCTTAAATCTCTGCTTCTGTCTTCACATTGCCTTCTACTCTTTTGTGACCTAATCTGCCTCTGCTTCTGTTTTATGAGAGCACCTGTCATTAGATTGGGTCCTTCCAGATAATCTAGAATAATTTCTTCATATCAAGAGGCTTAATTTAATCACATCTGCAAAGTCCTTATTGCCACATAAGGTAATATTTGCTGGTTATAGAGATTAGGTCCTAGATATTTTGGAGGACCATTCTTAAGCAAACATACCACAGAGATGAAGGATGAACTTTTGTAGATTATGGTTTGGTTTTTTTTGTGGCTAAGGGTCTTTTAAGTGCTCTTTCTCTGTTGGGAATATATTAATGGACCTATTGATGAATGCACCCCATGTGCATTTGGAAGTGGACCAATGAGTCCAGGAGTAGACAAATTTGGCTAATATTCTTTAAAACCAGAAAAAAATATTGTGGGTGGATGATCATGGTGCTAGATTGTCTATATATTCAAATCACTATAATGAACTATGATAATAGCAACAACAACAACAACAAACTAAAACCCCATGCAGATGCATGTCCTCTGTTGTAGAATAGATTGATATTGTCTTGGTTATGGAAGGGGTCAAGTCCCCAAGAGAGTAATTTGTAGTATTTTAGAAAATAGATACATAAATTCTTTGAGAGGGTTCTTTACTGACTTATTACTGAGTATTTTACTCATTCATTCAACAATATTTATTGAGAATCCATTGTTCCCCAGGACTTGAAATAGATGATATACAACAGACAAATATCTCTACCTTCCCGTGTTTATAGGGAATCAGAACTGGAAGATTCACTGCCTAATGTAGGTCTAGCAGAACTTCCATGGGCTATTTTTAGGAACTTTGAATGTGGGCAGAATTGAGACAGAGACACGGTCCTTGGATACAGTTTTTTTTTTTTTCCCCTGGGAGATAGACTTCTGTTCTAGAAAGCCAGTTATCTGTTCTCTCTGCCCTAGAAGTATCTTAGCTGAGAGCTATTGTGAGTACACATTTGTTGCTGCTTTCACTGGATCATTATTAGCTGTTACACAGCCTGAGGGTAGTGAAAGCTTCCCCTCAGAGTATTTTTTAGGGTTATAAATTTCCTTCTGGTATTCTGACTCATTTCATGAATTACCTGCTGAGTAGCTTGGGATGTCAGATCATTGATAATGTCAAACTTGAACCATCTGAAGGACATGGCCCACATCACCTGACAATAGCTAAACTTCAGGTTTTATTAATCAGACTATGTTGTAACAATATATTGAACCCATTTAAGGTAGTTCCTTTAAGCTATAAAAGGAGTCTATTTCCGTATATTCAATGATCTGCCTTCCTAAGAAATGTGGGTTCTTTCCTCAACAACTTCAGTCAGGGAGGGATCTGTTCTGGGGGTTAGAATATATAGTTTGCCACATATGACCATGGAAGTTATACCCCATGTAGCTCTAGAGGACACATTTTACATTGTAGTATATATGAAAAGCACCTCCCACAAATATGCAGTGCTCAACCATATGTGACAATTCTAAGAAAAGGGGCTCCAAAACACATCCCCAGGCTGAAACTCAAGACTGTAAGGGCTAAGATGTCATAGTATTCAGACCCTATAGATTGATCATTACATAGTTTCCACTGAGGTTCTTGTAAACACAGTCAGGGTCTGATATTTGACCACAGATGCTCTGGAATGTATCATAGTGTTGTCTTGGAGATGGACTTCTACTGGCAAGGTGAGAGTGTGGTAGGTGTAGTGTTTGTTTCTCAGATGGGTACTCCTCCATGGACTCAAGGGTGTTCTACTAGTAAGGTATGTAAGATCATTTTAGAAATAAAGAGGGATCCAATTTCTAGAGGTTGATAGGGATCTTCATGTTAGGAGAATGAGTATAGGTAAGAGGTGAGTGTTGAGACAAGATCCAAAAATTAAAGTGGGGATTTAAATGAGTCACCAAACATAGGTATTAAACCTGGGACCATGAGGTCAGGAATCAAAAGACCAAAGAGATGAGAACAAAGGCATGAGTGTGCTGACACATGCCGTAGGTCTTCAAAGTGGAACACTATTTGAAAACATTAATATTGACCACAAGCTCTACTTTCCAGATGAGAAAACTAGGGCTGGAGTGCAAGGAGACTTACTAGGTACTGACAGAGTCAGACAATGTGCCAGGTTTCTGTGGATCACTCCTTTTGTTCTGTATTGGGTTAGCCAAAAAGTTTGTTTGTTTTCAAAATGTGGCTCTAGGAGTGCTTAGTTGTTTTTAACTTCATTCAAAACAATTTTATTAGATTGTATTGTGAAAGTTGTCTTATCAGCATGCATTAAAAAAAACTTACAAAAATTGGTGAATTTTGACACTGAAATAGAGGACAGGCTGACTGTGACCAGAGGGGAAAGAAGAGGGAATTTCAGGGGAGAATGGAAAGGGTTCACAGGAACAAATATAAAGGACACATGGACAAAAATTAGGGGAGCAGGTGGTAATAGGAGGGAAGTGGGGAGGGGTGGGTGGGTTGTCTGGAATGGGAGTAAAAGGCAGAAAACTGTACTTGAACAATGATTAATAAAAAAAGAAAAATGATTAAAATAAAAAGAAAAAGAATTTTTGTGTAGCCATTTTAATATTGAAGATGGAAGAAAATGAATGTTTTCAGCATGTTATGCTTTATTATTTCAAGAAAGGTAAAACACACACAAAAAAAGATTATGCAGTGTATGAAGATGGTGCTGTAACTGATCTAATGTGTCAAAAGTGTTTTGTGAAGTTCTGTGCTAGAGATTTCTTGCTGTGTCATGCCCCACTGTTGGGTAGAGAGTGGTCAAATTGAGACATTAATAGACAACAATCAATGTCACACCACGTGGGAGACAGATGAGCTACTCAAAACATCCAAATCAATAAAGTTATTGGTGTTGGTGAGAGTGAAAAATATGTCTTTTATTTTACAGAAATAAACCATATGGACTTTTTGGTCAACCCAATATTTTTTAAGTAGTCAGTAGAATCATACAAGCCCTGGAGAAATGGGCCTTCAGCCCTAAAACAAGCACCTTCAGAAAAATCAGATTGTGTCTGTTAAATGCCTTTACTCTTTTCCAAAACTACTAGGTGATCTTTCATATCTCTCATTCACTGGCTGACAAGCCATCCAAGCCTCTGGTGAATATCTGATTAATCTGAAGATATTTTAGCCTACATCCCAAATAGTCTTTCCCTTGAGATTTTTATCACTTTTTTGTAAGTTGAAATTTTGCCAATCTTGCAAAGTTCTTTACTTTCCCAATAGTAAGCAGGTAATTGAAGGACAGCCTTCAATTTCACCAAGACCTTCACATACCTGCCCAGGCCTTACATACAAGGTTTGTGGTCTGAGTCACTGATGGAAAATTGACAGAAAGTAAGTGGTACAAAGAACAAGAACTAGCTCAAAAATGCTCCTGAGTAAAATAAGGGACAAGGGTAAATGCAAACTGAATGTTTTCTAAGTAGATGAGTACATTTTATGTTCCTGAATTACATGGCATTATTAACACAAAATCTAAGATGAGTGACAACTTCCCTAAAGCTGTGATGTAAACAAACTAATTCCTATTTGCACAAACATTCCTTAGCTGAAGAAATGATGTGGGTATTTCGACTACAAAGTTCTTTGCTTATTGGTTATTGACAGTAACTTTAAGGAGGTAGTCCTATTTTTTTTCCATGCTTCCTTTCAACATCTTAGATCTTGGCTTTGAGAATTTATTGTCCTTAATCAACCTAGAGGCTTGGGCTTATAAGTCTCAATATAGCTTCCTGACTAGTTGAAGTGTGGGAGAAATAGAAGGATTTGTTTTTTTAATGACTGAGAAAGCACGGAGGTAAGGAGCACAGCATATCTCCACCTGAATACCATGACAGTGATTCAAAAGGCACTGCAAATATCTTAATGACATTCTAGACATTGGCCCAAGGGCTAGGATCTGCAATCCTCAGTTTGTCAAAGAGACTCCCATACTACTTTGCTCTACATCTTCATATAAGAGCCCTCCAATTTTGGGGGTTCCTCATTTCCCCTAGCTCAATACTCCCTTGCTTCTGTCACCCCTTCTCCACTGCCCTGGTCGTCAAGACTTGAAATCAGAATCTTCTTCTCCAGCACTTAGTCCAAAGGCATTTCAAGGGTTCATTGTCAGAATAACAAACATTTAAAACCCATCATCCCTTCCATTGGCTTCCATCAGCCACATACTTCCCTGGTTACTCCTGGGACCTATCCATCACTGGAAATAATTCCAGCTGTAGAAACTTACAACTCAAATGTCTACCCCTATGACCAATATTCCCCTTATCCTGATGCCTCCAATTATCACAACTTTTTGGTCACAGTTTCTTACCTGCCCAATCTACACCCCAGGGCTATTCTCCTAAATCATCTCACCAACTCCTCGGTGACTTGTTCTTCTCCAGGTCCTCTACTATACCTAAACCTATAAAACCTGCCCTGGATCTTTTCTTAATCCACCTTCTCTTCCAACTGTGATGCTAAAGGGCTTGAGACCACCCCCACATGCAATCATCCATCTTCCACTAAAGTCTAAGGTCCAATGCTGGACATTTCACTTGTCCTTTTCCACTTCTTTTCTCTTCCACTCTTCTCTTCAGTTACTGTCCCAGACCTTCACTATTCCTCTCAGCTCCTCAGATTACCAGCTCCCAGTGTGAATGCAATTAGATTATCAGGAGATGGTGGATCTACATTTTTGTTTTTCACTTACAAATCTTATAATAGTTTTTTAATCCTCTTCAAAATATAGGTGTCTCAACTTCCAGCCAAGATGGAGGCATAGGTAGATACAATTTGCCTCTTTGAACAACAAAAAGAAGGACAACAACAAATTAAAAAGAAAAAAAATAACCAGTACTGCCAGAAAATCGAAGCATATGGAAATCCAACAACCAAGGAGTTAAAGAAGAAACATTCACTCAGATCAGTGGGAGGGGCAGAGATGGGCAGCCAGGATGGAGAAGACTTGAAGAAAGATGGTGGCTGGAGGACGAGAGGGAGCAAGGCAGCAGCTGGTGGACCAGGCCAGGTGCTAGCATGTGGAGCAGGTGGTCCCACACTGGTGTGCAGATAAACCAACAGGAACGACTGGGAAGTGAGACAGACCACAAAAACCAGGGTTGCACAACAAGTAAATAAAATTTCAAAACTGCTGATCGAAAAAACCTGTGGGGGTTGAGGTGGTGGAATAAACTCCCAGCCTCCCAGGAGAGTTCATTGGAGAGATCCACAGAGTCCTAGAGTGTACACAGACCCACACACCTGGAAATCAGCACCAGAAGGGCCCAATTTGCTTGTGGGTAGTGGAGGAAGTGATTGAAAAGAGGCCACAAGTTAAGCAAGTGACATTGTTCCTTCTTGGAGCACTCCCCCACATACAGCACCACAACAAAGCAACTTGGGTTACCCTGCCCTGGTGAATACCTAAGGTTAAGCCCCTTACTATGTGACAGGAATACTCAGGCAAAGAAATACGTCCCAAATGAAAGAACAGATCAAGAATCCAGAAAAAAGACAACTAAGTGATGGAGAGACAGCCAACCTATCAGATGCAAAGTTTAAAACACTGGTAATCAAGATGCTCACAGAAATGGTTGGTTGGATATGGTCTCAAAATAGAGGAAAAAGTGAAGGTTATGAAAAGTGAAATAAAGGAATCTGTACAGGAAACCAACAGTGAAAGGAAGGAAACTGGGACTCCAATCAATGATTTGGACCAGAATGAAGAAATAAACAATGAACCAGAATAGAATGAAGAAACTAGAATTCAAAAAAATGAGGAGAGGTGTAGGAATCTCCAGGACAACTTTAAACATCCTAACATCCAAATGATAGGGGTGCCGGAAGGAAAAGAGGAAGAGGAAGAAATTGAAAACTTATTTGAAAACATAATGAAGGAGAACTTCCCTGATCTGGCAAAGGAAATAAACTTCCAGGAAGTCCAAGAAGCTCAGAGTCCCCCCAAAAAGTTGGACCCAAGGAAGCACACACCAAAACACATCATAATTACATTACCCAAGGTTAAAGATAAGGAGAGAATCTTAAAAGGAGCAAGAGAAAAAGAAACAGTTAAGTACAAAGGAGTTCCCATAAGACTAACAGCTGATTTCTCAAAAGAAACCTTGCAAGCAAGAAGGGGCTGCAAAGAAGTATTTGAAGTCATGAAAGGCAAGGACCTATATCCAAGATTGCTCTATCCAGCAAAGCTATCATTTAGATTGAAGGGCAGATATAGTGCTACCCAAATAAGGTCAAGTTAAAGGAGTTCATCATCACTAAGCCCTTATTATATGAAATGTTAAAGGGCCTTTTCTAAAAAATAGAAGCAGATCAAAAACCATGAACAGTAAAATGATGACAAACTCACAACTATCAAAAACTGAATCTAAAAAAAAAAAAAACTAAGCAAACAACTAGAACAAGAACAGATTTACAGAAATAGAGATCACATGGAGATCAGTGGGGAGGGAGAAGAGGGAAGATGATGGAAAAGGTATGGTGAATAAGAAGCATAAATGGTAAGTACAGAATAAACAAGGGAGGTTAAGAATAGTATAGGAAATGGAGAAGTCAAAGAACTTATATGTACGAACCATGAACATGAACTAAAGTCAGGGAATGATGGTTGGAAGTGGGCTACTAGGTGGAGGGGAATAAAGGGAAGAAAAAAATGGAACCACTGTAATAGCATAATCTATAAAATATATTTTAAAAAACAAAATATAGGTGTCTCTTTTTTTCCTCCCCCTTAATAATTATCATTTTAATTTTGTTCTTGGTCCCACTTAATACTATTTGTGAATGATATTGTTATAATTATTTTCTCTCTCTCATTCTCTCATTTATTATTTATTTTCCTCTCTCTCTCTCTCTCTCTCTCTCTCTCTTTTTCTCTCTCTACCCACCCCATCATCCTTCCTGAAATAATTTTTTCCTTTTTACCAGGAGCCTTACAGGTGCCAAACACTGTGACAGGTACAGGAAAACTTACTTGGAAACAAGGCAGACATAACCCCTCCCTTCATGGAGTTCATGGTCCAGTGAATGGGAAAATATATATAGTGAATACAAAATCATGAAAGTTACTAAAAGAACTACAATAGGAAAACACAAATTGTTACACATACTTGTATCAGGGGATATCTCCTGGGTCCAGTGGTAGAAAAGTTTCCTCAAAGTGTAGCTTTGGATGGACAAAGGTCAGGAATTGGTGCCAGTCCAACCACTTAATAGCTAATCAATTCTTTTTTTTTTTTAATTTTTATTTTAATTGTTGTTCAAGTACAGTTTTCTGTCTTTTACTCCCACCGCAGCCCACCCCCCAGCCCTCCCCACCTCCTTCCCATTTCCATTCCCTCCTAGTTTTTGTCCATGTGTCTTTTATACTTGTTCCTGTAAACCCCCTTTTCCCTTGAAATTCCCTCCCCTCTCCCTTCTGGTCACTGTCAGCCTGTTCTCAATTCTTATCTTTAGCCCCAGGTCTCCCCCACCCTCAGCTCTCCAGACATTTCTTCTTATATGAGACTCTTTTTACAATAATCTGTGTTTCTAGACTCTTTGTCCCTCCCCCCCCTTTTTTTTACCTTGGTCTATGGTCATGTGGTTTCTGTTTCAGCTCTGCCTCCAGATCTGCTCTAACCACAATCCTGTTTGACCTCCTGGCTCTAAACACAAAGGGCACTTCTCAGTCTGTGTTAAAATGAAAATTCCTAATGAACAAAAGAAACAAATGATCAAAATAGAAGCAGAGACATGGAAATAAAGAACAAACTGACAGTGACCAGAGGGGAGGGGGAAGGGGGCAGAACAAGGGGGAAAATGGGAGAAAGAAGAGGAAGGTTAAAGTCAAGGAACATGTAAAAAGGACCCATGAGAAAGGATAATGGGGTGGGGATTGTCTTTGGGAGTGGGGGTTGGACAGGACAGGGGAGAACAATAGGGGTAAAAATGGGGACAACTGTAACTGAACAACAATGAAAATAAATAAATAAATGAAATGAAAATTCATTAAGACTCCCCCATAAAGAGACTTGTCAATATTCTCTTCAGTAAGTGTATACCTTACTAGAGTAAACAGGCATAACATCTCTTAGTCTCATGAAATTACAAATGGAAAACATATATAAGCACAAGTATGAAAGTTTTTTATTTCATAATTTAACTCTTTAGTACTTAATTTTTAAATCTCAATGGAATAGACTAATATATGGAAAAATCAGCAGCACTGGCTTAAAAAGAAAACAAAAACTTAAATTAAAACATAAAGGACACATAGACAAAACCAAAGTGGGGTAGGTTCAAGGGTGGGAAGTGAGGATGGCTGGAGTGGGGTGGTGTGGGGGGGAATGGAGGCCACTGTACTTGAGCAATAATAAAAAAGGTAAAAAAATAAAAAATAAAATCATTCAGGAATTACCTTTACTGGTTTTGCACATTTTCTCCCCAGAATGTCAAGAGGTATGTAGTCCCTGTGCTATATATTGTATTACAGAGCCTAGGTCAAAACCCTCCAATAGGCTGGCTTTTGGATCCATGTGGCTATTGAGGACATGAAATAGGGCCTTGTATGAGTTTAGATGATCTGTCTATGTAAGAACAGACCAATGCTGGAAACTTAAGGCAGAAAGCAGAATGTAGAATATCTCATTAACAATTTTTATATTGATTACATTTTTGAAATGATACTGTTCTTTTATTTTGGGAGTTTAAACATGTGACTAAAATTTATTTTACTCATTTTATTTTCCTTTTTAATGTGGCTATTGGAGAACTTAATTACATATTAGTTTGCATTATATTTTTGGTTGGCAGCACTGGACTAGTAAAAGAAGGGACATGTGACAAACCACCATGAATAACTAGTATAAAAGTAAAAGAAATATTAAAAACAATATTATAACATATAAGGCTTACTATGATTTTACTATGTATGGGTATTATATAAATATTTTTCATAAATTGTCAGAAATGGTCTCAGAATGACCCTACAGGGCAGATAACCTCTACATTTAAAAAATATATATTTCTTTGACATAATTTAGGTGATAAAGCCAGCCTGTGATGGAGATGGCCCTCCCATACAGGTTTTCCTGACCCTGGAGCACTTGCTGTCCATATTGACACCATCCTCACCTACATCTACCAGATAAAAATTAGGAAAGAATGTGTCCAATGAGCCAGTTTCTGGCTATGACAAGAAAATAAGTTGAGTACAATATCAATAACTATTAGGAACATAACCTGATGCATGTCTTGACAGCTGAGGAGAGATGCAGAAGTGCCCTATGCCACACTCAGCCTGCTGATGGCTTGACCATTTGGGTTCTATTTACATCCCCTCTGATATCCTAGACAGGAACAGGACTTTTCAAATAGGCTTAGCTCTCCAATGCACTCAAAATATCACAAAATTAAATGAATGTTTTCTTAGACATCATGGGGAGTAGAAATCCCAATAGCAAAATATTAATGGTTTCTTTTGCAGAAAGCCCCTTTGAGGATAAAATAATTTATCTAGGAGCAAGACTCCTTCCTGGCTGGTCTGTATATCTGTTAAATGACAAGCCATGGGGAGTCCATAGCACCCTTGCTCCCTGCCTCCATCTGTGATCCTGGAGAATAAGAGAGGAGCTAGCCAGAGGAAAGCAAATCCTGAACTTGTGATTTCAATTAGAGGGAGGTAAAAAATCATTTGATATCTGAGCTTGCCAAAGGCTCTTATCCCTTCTGCTCCAAAGCTCTTTTCTGCTAGAGTGAACAAAAGAGAAAGAAGTTTTGATGCATATTGAAAGAAGGGGTAGTGGAGAGAAAGCAAGCACAGCAGGCAGAGAGTTGATGACAATGCAGACAAAAGAAAAAACTTCTTAAGATTCTTTCTAAGAAATGGAATTCATGCCATGCTGGTTTCTTTATTCAGACATTTCTTGCCCTCTCTCTTGCACTCTCTCTCATACTAAGAATCAGATTTGGGTTTTTGAATTTACATTAATAACAAAGGTTTGGTTGGTACTCTCAAAGATAATGTCACTTCAGCCTCCTCCATATTTTGACAGTAGCAGAGCAAGCAAAGCCCTGGTTAAGGCCCAGCTATTTTCTGGCAGATACCCACATTGGTTCTTCTAAAAAATCAAAAACAAGAACCTAATAGAGTTTTTGTCAGTTTGCTTTGCTTTACACCTAAGTGAAGAGAGAAGTCCTCTATTCATTGCTGTCCTCACTGAGACAGAATTCTCACCAGCTGAGGAAGTGTATTATGCTGACTCTGGCATTTCAGAGACCAACATGCAAACCTTTCTTGACTTCTAGATGGTAGTGGGCAAGTTATTTACATTCCCTGAGCCACAGTTTCCTCATCCAGCACATGATGGAAAACAACATTTAGCGAATAGGGATGTATGAGGCTAAAATACATAGAAATTAGTTGGCTCACTATTTTTGTACTTCTAGAAATCAGCTCTCCTTCCTGTAAGGAACGAATGATTATAAAGTAGACTTTTTGAAGTTAAAATCCCCTGTTGTATACAAGCTTAAACACAACATCCAATAATGGTGAAATAAATTTGTCTCTGTGCCTCATTGCTGGTTTCACATTGTCAACATTTTCTCTAACTGCCTCTTCAAGAACTTAGCATATTCAATTAAAACATTATACGACTGTCCACTGATCAAAAATAATAACCCCTGGTTTTGTGGCAGTTGAGAAATATCATCTCATATTCACATTTCTGCTGTCCCACATAATTACCACAAACATGTTGCAGTGCAGAGCTGTGCAATTGCAATAATAAAAATTACATAACTGGAAATTATAATACTTAAATATAATAACACATGAGAGTAATTTAGTCATGTGAAAAATTTGGCATGTTTGTTCTAAACATTAAGCCAAAATAGTATTAGAGTCATGTAGAGTCTTACATTAATAACTTGGTCTCTTCACCTAGACTATAAACTTCCCAAAGGCAAAACTCTTTCCAGCATATATGTAATTCCTTCATCATCTGCCAGTTTGCTTGGCAAATAGTCATTGCCTAGTTAACAATTGTTTCTTGGACAATTAATTATTTTTAAAACAATAACACATATCCTGAGATCCAAGATGGTAGCAAAGTAAATAGAAGCTACATTAACTTCCTCCCAGGACCAAACTGGGATTAAAACTAAATTATAAAAACATTATCTTGAATAACAAAGTGAAAACTAGTTGAAGAGAATCCTTATTATTAAGGACTTACAGTAGAAACCACATCACCACATTATGACTGGCAAAGACTGTGGAGGTATGAGAAGGTTGTCTGAGCTTCCACAGGTGGCAGCTGAAGTTCTGGGGGTATATTAAAGCATCCTCAGGGTTCACCCTGAGAAGTGTGAAGTCTAAATGCCAAGCTGATCCCCCCAGCCTAGAGCACCAAATCAGTAAATGTACCCACATAATACTAGGGTGTTAAAAGCAACAAGGTTTCTGTCAACCAGAGAGAGATGGCTAGAAATACAGAGATACTCTTAAGAGGCCAATGCACAAAATTTTGTTTGTAGCTATTTACCATGGTTTCCAGTGGAAGGAGGGCAGAATAGACTAGGATCATGGGAGAAAATTCTGGGATAGGTAGCTCTGGGAAGAGAGTTGAAAGGTAAGCCACCAGGATCCAGTGCTCAGTCATTTCCCATACTACAGAAACCATATTTCTTCAACAGAGCACTGACCTCCATGTGGCATCACCCTGAGGGCGAAGTAACAGCCCCACCTGTAAGAATCCCTCTCAACTACCTTGTGGAGCACAAGCCCTGCCGAGGAGTACAGCTACAGGTATTCCAAGGATTCAGCCTAATGGTCATCCTGTAAGCAGAGGCAGATTTCTTGGTTCTCTGAGACTTCATCTGACCCCCCCACAGGTCCAGTGCTGGCAAAAACCTGGCTTGGTGCACAATTTGGTCCTTTCCACATGCACCAGGCACAGCAGAGGGAACCATAAGCTGTGGATCACTGACAGCTCCAAACTGGTTGCCCAGACTAGTCATAGGCAGCATGACATAGGCTTTCATCACCATCTTTGCAGATCTAATACATAGAAGCAAACAAGGATGCATACAAAATGAGAAGACAAAGACACAGGTCCCAAATGAAAGAACAACAGAAATCTCCAGAAGAAGAGCTAAATGCAAGCATTTTATCAGATATAGAGTTCAGAGTAATGATTATAAAGATTATAAACAGCATGAAAAAAGAGATAGAAACCATAAAAAAGAGCCAGTCATAAATAAACAATGTGATATCTGAAATAAATAATACACTGGAAAGAATAAACAATAGGATAAATGAAGCAGATCAAATCAATGATTTGGAAGACAGGTAGAAAAAAAATACCCAATCAGAGCAGAAAGAAAAAAAAAATAAAACTAAAAATGACAATAGTTTAAAGGACCTCTTGGTCAACATGAAGCATAAAAACATCATCATATGGACACAATAAGGATCAAAGCAAGAGCAAGGAACTGAGGAACTATTTGAAGAAATAATGACTGAAAACTTCCTTAACCTGATGAAGGAAAGAGACACACAAGTCCAGGAAGTGCAGGGTCCCAAACAAGATGAATCTAAGAGGCCCACAACAAGAAACGTCATAGTTAAAGAGAAAAAAACTTAAAGACAAGTAAACAATCTTTAAAGCCACAAGAGAAAAGCACTTAGTTAACAAGGAAGCTCCCATAAGACTGTCATATTATTTCTCAACAGAAATATTTCAGGCCAAAAGGGATAGGCATGAAATATTCAAAGTAATGAAAAGCACTGATATACAACCAAAGCTACCTTACCAAACAAGACTATGATTTAAAGTATAAGGAGAAATGAAGAGCTTCCCAGTCAAGAAAATGCTAAATGAGTTTGTTATCACCAAACTAGTATTGCAACAAACATTAAATAGTTTGCTTTAAGAACAAGAAAAATAACAAGAAAATAAACAGAGAAAATAATTAAAAAAATAAAATGGTATTAAATATGCATCTATCAACAATCACTTTAAAAGAAATGGCTTAAACCATTTAATCAAGATGTTAGGGTAAGACTTCTGGGTAAAATAGTGGCGAGGTAGGTGGGAGTGGAGCCCACTTCCCTCTACACACAAGTGGATCACCTAGCCAATCTTCTGAGGAACAGAGTGAACAGCAAATGGTATCCCAGAATATATGCAGGGTGGAGGCCAAAACTGTAGAGGACATTGAAAAACAGATGGTAAGGAGATTGCTTTGGGACAGTGAGGTCCCTGGGACCAGAGCAGGAACAGGGGCTGCTGTAGGCCCCAACCCCGAGCCTTTCAGCACCCCACCATAGGGTCCTTGCACAAGAACCAAGTCAATGCCTCCATCCCCTGCCAAACAGGGAGGATAGAATGGCACCAGAATGGACCTGAATGCTTGAAGAGTCTGGGGGCAATGAAGATAAAATGGGAGACATACAGGGGCGGTGTTCACCTGCTGAGACTGTGGATGACAACTGGGTTATTACCAGAGAAATTGGGGAGCTGGATGACACCTGAAGAAGGGAGAAGAGTTGGGCCATGACAGACTCTAACCTGGAAAGTCTCTGGTCTGCCTGGAGAGTTTTGCTGGGTGAGAGGCTGGGCACTTCTTGGGAGCATCAGGCTTGAGCAGGGAGATTTTATTCAGAAGGTGGCCCTAAATAGCTGATTGGAGAACTCTCCTGCAGCAGCTGGCCCTGCTACACACCCCTCCCACCACAGCAACAGCCTTGGCTACACCACCGTGCTCGCAGCCTTGACCTCAGCTGTGTGCCAGCTCCTGCTACAACCTAGGCCTCACTCTTGCCCCCGCACCTCTGTGGAGAAGGCTATGCAACCAACACTACAACTACCACCCTGGCCTCACCCACCACCATGGCAACACATGCCCACCCCTGCTGTGGCCTTACTGGCTCACTAAAAGGAAGGAGGAGGTACCCCACACAGAGGAGAGTAGCAGGGCACAGAGAGTTAGCAGTCCTCGGAAAGACTTAACTCAGTGAGGGAGCTGAACTATCCTGAAGAGACTTTGAGAGTGCCTAGCATCTAGGACAGCAAAGAGCAAAAGGTGGTGTGTGAGTTGCCCCTAATTAGTGCACTTCAAGGACAGCACCACTAGAGGACTGAAGGCAACTACCAGGCATAGAAGGGCAGTAGGGGCCCAGCAGCAAACAAAGGAACTGGGATGAAGGCTGGGAAACTGAGGAGTGTGGCCCACATCTGGTCCCCATCCTCACAAAACCATAGGAAAGGAGAAGAGCAAAACCCAACTCCCTTCTGCCTTCTGCAGCCAGGAGACCATCAGAATTGCTAAGTTGCTTTAAAGCCAACAAGAGACTTTTCTTTCTTTTTTTCTCATGTCTAATTTTTATTCTGAAATGTAAAGCTCTTCTGGATTACAGTTGACATACAATACTGTATTAGTTTCAGCTGCAGAACATAGTGAGATTTAACGTTTATATACCTTACAAAGTGATCATCACAGAAAGTCCACTATCCGTCACCATACGGAGTTATTGTGATATTGATATTAATAATCCTCATGCTGTACTTTATACCCCATGACTTATTTACAAGTCTCTACCTCCTAATCCCCTTAGCCTTTCTGCCCATACCCCCACCACCCAACCCTCTGGCAATTATCAGTTTTTCTATATCTATGGGTCAGTTTGTCCTGTTTATTTAGTTTTGTAGATTCCACCCCCAAGTCAAATGATACAGTATTTGTCTTTCTCTGACTTAATTTCCTTAGCATAATACCCTCTAGGTCAATCCGTGTTGTTGCAAATGGCAAGATCTGCTTCTTTTCTGTCTGTGCCACATCCTGGTGCTTTGTGTGTATGTGCACACACATCCACTCCTTTACCCATTCGTCTGGTGATGAATGCCAGGGTTGCTTCAATGACTTGGCTACTGTAAATAATGCTGCAGTAAACAGAGGTGCATGTAGCTTTTGAATTGTTCCACTTCTGGGGGCTTACCTGAAGAAAACAATTGCTGGGTCCTTCTTTGTCTCTTGTTATATAGACTCTGATTTAAAGTCTTTTGTCTGATATAAGCATTGCTATCCCAGCTTCTGTTTTTTTTTTCATTTCCATTTACATGAAATATCTTTTCCATTTATTTATTTCCAGTCTCTGTGTGACTTTCAATCAGGAGTCTCATGGAGGCAACAGGAGACTTTTCTTTCTCTCTCTTTTTTTTTCCTCCAAGTGAGAAAATAAGACCTGGAGCTGTGAAAGGACCAGAGTCAGACCTAAATAGGGATCAAAAGACTAATCCCAACAACTGAGTGATGCAGACACCAGCTTGTGGGGGCCACAACATTGTGGATGGGGGAGAGACATTCACACAGACTAGGGAGTCCTATGGAGGAAAAGAGTAGGCAGCTTCACTCTCAAGAGGAACCAAAAAGCTGCAGCTCACCATGAGAGGCCTTTATTTCTTTTTCTGGTCACATTACATGATGGGCCTCATCTATTTTGTACCAGCTGGCTTTAGGTGGTTACCTTTTACAGAAAACAAAGGAGCCAATGCTGCTAATCACATCACAGAAGAAGGATATTTGCAAATGCAAAGGGAAAAGTGATTGAACTGGTTACACTCCACACTGGGGAGTTTTAGCTTAGATTTTGGGAAGTTACAGTAAGCACTTACTGTCTCAATTCAGGGTGAGGGAGTTTTAGCAAAAGTAAGACTAAAAGTACCCTAGATACATTGTAGGCCTGATTCCCTAAGGGAGAACCTATCCATGGGCATGGGTCCTGTGTGTCTCCAAGTGGGAGCTGGGCCCATGCCATGCAGAATGGTCTCCTACATTTTCCCCCTTGTTTTTAGTTAGGACTGCTATAGATCCCACAAAGTTTGCTACTTGCCAGTCTCTCACAGGACCCTGGGAAAATAATTTGCAAATGTATCAAAGTACACACAGCACTATTATAATGAGTAAGCAACCAGCAGTTCTAAAGACCCACATTCTCAGATTAAGCTCATCAATCATTGTCAGGCAGTAATGATCAAAGAACTCTGAGGGCCTATTTTGAGTCAGGGTCAAATAGCTAAAGAGCCACAAAACTTTGGGGAAACAAACTCATTTCAGGCTTGAACCCTTATCATTAAAATTGAGGATATTAGCAAATCAGGTTTCATAGGATTCTATGCTTTCTCTCTTAGGCCTGATTGCCCCGGAAACCTAAATTTTCCAACACAGGGCCACACCCACCTCCTGCATTGTTTCAGGCTTAGGTGGAGCAGGGGAAGTAAGGCAGCCAAGAGATTAAGACACTTCTCACAGACAGAATGAGGACTCAGGCTCTGTCAAAGCCCAGGGGTGAGGGTCCAACACCCCCCTTTTCTATAGCCCCCCAAGTCCTTCCCTGAGGGCCTCCATGTGATTGTGCCTGTCTTAGATCGATTTTCCCTTGAGGAATCTTACCCATCATTAGCAAACTGACTAAGCATTGGGGGCCAGGCAGAGTGAAGTAAGAAGTGGTGCTCCTGTCAGGGAGAGAAGCTTTGTCTCCCCAGTTGCTTATGGTCTCAAAGTCTCTCACTCAACCTTAGCCACGGGGGTTTACAGCTTCTGAAACCAGGCAGGGCAGTTCCCAGCAACTGATCTTTCCGCTTTTTTGTTTGTAAATGCTTTTGTAGCTGTTAAGCCTGTGAAACCTACTATTTGTTGTTCCCCAATGCAATCTTAAAAAAAGCAAGCTATATCATAAAGCACAAATAAGGATTAAGACAAAAGGGCACCCAAGGGCTTCTAGGACCCAAACTTGTAAATTCAGTCTATTGAACTAGTTTTTAGGGTTCAACCATTGAACATTATGGGGCACTGAAGGGTTGTTGCCGTCTGAAGGAGGCACTTGAGCCTCAGCCTCTGTCATTGAGGAAGGCCCCATCCTCCTCCATTGGTGGACCCAGGCCCGTAAGTGATGGTTTGGGTGTCTGTTTACCTTCTGGTGGTTCAGGGTCAGCTGGGCCATCTGATCTGTCAGTTGATTGCTTCTCAGCTCCAGGTAGCAGAGCTTGGTGTCTGTCTCACTCATGGTAAGGCTTTACTCTTTTGGCTGGTAGCGAGACAGGACCTGTAGGGATGGAAACACACACATATCCTCTTCCCCAAGTTAAGAGGTCTACAGGATCCCACCAAGAGCCATCTCAAGCCCTGGCTGGCATAGCTCAGTGGACTGAGCTCGGGCTGCGAACCAAAGCATCGCAGGTTCGATTCCCAGTCAGGGCACATGTCTGGGTTGCAGGGCGCGGCCCCCAGCAACCGCACATTGATGTTTCTCTCTTTCTCCCTCCTTTCCCTCTCTAAAAATAAATAAATAAAATATATATATATATAAAAAAAAAGAGCCATCTCCTAGTGAATCTCTATATAAAACCTGAGGATAAGATGACTTTGGCTCTTTCTTCTGAAAATGTGTCTCAGTTGGAGTACAGAGTGATTTATCCCAATTTAGAAAATTGTAGGTAAATATGGCTAACAAACAAATTTTGAGGAGAAGAACTCATGACTTCTCATTTTTCTGTTTTTTAAGAATATTTTTAAAAGTATAATGAGCCCATTCTACAATTGCCTGATCTGTTGGATTATAAGGTATTCCTGTTTTATGTTGGATATTCCAACACTGAAGAAAAACCTGATTAGAATGGGCAAGGTATACAGTGCTATTATTGGTTTTAATTTGATGAGGCCATCCTAAATGACTGAAAGCCTCAAGCCAGTGGGGTTTTTTTAACAGATTCTCCTGTTAAGGCAGATGTACATAGGGCACCAGAGTAAGTATCAATAAAAATATGAACGTATTTGAATTTTCCAAAGGGAGGTAATGAGTGACATCTGTTTGCCAAATTATTTGAGAACCTAGTCCTCAAGGATTAACTCCTGTAAATGGGGGTGCTTTGATCCTTAGCATAATCTGTTTAGTTTGGAAAGACAGGCCCCCTGTTGTTTCTGCAGGCTGCAATGAGATTAAGCAGCAAGTTAATTATTCTGTTGTTCTCAGGACCTGGTAGCTCCTAAATTCAGAGTTTTCAAGAAAAGTGGGAAAGATGGGCGGGGGGCAGGGTGCTTTACTTAAATGTTTTAGACAAAAATGGTTACATGCCAAGGGCTTTTTGTGACTCGATTGACTAACTGTTCCCTCAGGGAGAGTAGCCAGTTCTTCCCCCAAGGAAATGATCAGTGTTTACAGATAATGAGTTAAAAGGCTATACTTAATCTTCCATGGAGAAGGGCTAGTTTTCTCCAGAGGACAGTACACCTAAATTTCATTTTTACAATAAAGGGTCATGGCTCCAGCATAAACAAGAAGGATATTATTTATCCTTAATATTTTTTTAACATGTCATACTCCCATCCCACTTATAGCATGCTTTAGATTGACAAATTTATGATTATAACTTTCAGAAATAGATTTTTTTCTCTACTGGCAAATACATTTAATTTTCTTTGTTGTTAATTCTTATTGATTACTGCATTCCTTGGGTGTGCTCAAAAGTGAGCTGTCTCATTATCTAGTGCCCTTGACAACTTTAGGAAGGCTGGAGAAGAGGGAGGAAGTATGCTAAGCTCCACACTGCTTGTTCCTAGGACTAAAGCAGTCCCTGGGCCTTCAGAAGGAAGATTCAGAGTGGTTAAAAGACAAATTTTCTCATTGTTTTTATTTTCTGCACTTTTTACTGTCTGAAGGAAGTGAGATTTTATTCCTTTCTTCAAACAATTTAAATTCTTTCTGAGTAGAATCCTTATGATGTAACAACATTAGAGATCTTACTCTACTTACCAGAAGTTTAGCAAATATTTTGAGACTCAGAAGTTCCTTTCAAAACAAAAACAAAACAAAAACCCCCACAAAATTCAAGCAAATCAATATTTTCAAATTAAATCTTCTAAAGGAGCGAGTGAGACATTAACCTAGAATCTTATCGCACACCACCTCAGGCTATTTCAACTTCTGCCCAAATTTTTCCTAAAAAAGTCTAAAGATCTCTTATCAGGGAGACATTCTGCAGCCTCTAAATGCTGCTGAACTAGCTTCAGACATTGTTTTTGTTCCCCAGAGAGCCTGTTGCCCATGGTTGAGGATTCACAGAAACCCTTAAAGAATATTTTTAACAAATAAAAGAAACTTTTTCTGAAATTCCTCCCGCTGCTAGCACAGCGATTACAAAACCAGTCTCAATTTTGTCTTTTCTCCACCTGCACACTTAAATCCTTATGCCGGTGAACAGAGGGAAAAAGCAAAACTGAAGGGACTTCAAGAGGAAGCTTAAAAGAAAGAATTTGCTGAGATACTTGTAAAGTATCCTGTAACTAGTAGATGTTTTTAAAGCTGATTAAAGGGAAAATCTTTGCTCTTCCTCCCAAGCCTACATCTATTTGGGGGTTGTACCATGGGGATCATCTTGTGGGTGTTTTTACAGTAATACAGCAAGCACCCTTATGGGTCTTAACTGCTTGACCTGAGTCAGCGAAGTTGCAGCAAAGGCTTGGGAGAGAGGGCAAGGCTCCTGCTTACTAAAGAAGGTACAGTTGCAAAGCTGTCACAAGAGAGGGCAACCTAGGGCCCTGGCTGGCGTAGCTCAGTGGATTGAGCGCGGGCTGCGAAGCAGGTATCGCAGGTTCGATTCCCAGTCAGGGCACATGCCTAGGTTGCAGGCCATGTCCCCCAGCAACCGCACATTGATGTTTCTCTCTCTCCCCCTCTCCCTTCCCTCTCTAAAAATAAATAAATAAAATCTTTAAAAAAAAAAGAGAGAGAGGGCAACCTAGGAAGAAAACCCTTTTCCTCTGAAATCCAACATACCATACAACCTTCCTGAAAAGCACTCAGGGTTGTGGGCCCTTACCTGGGCTGAAGTGCATGTACTCCAAGCAAGTTGGTGTGTTGTCCACAATGATGGCTCATAGCCCTGGGTCCGTGTTCGTGTGTGCCAGCTGATGCAGACCCCAGCTTGTGGGGGCCACAACATTGTGGATGGGGTAGAGACATTCACATGGACTACGGAGTCCTGTGGAGGAAAAGGGTATGCAGCTTCACTCTCAAGAGGAGCCAAAAAGCTGCAGCCTCCACCATAAGAGGCCTTTATTTCTTTTTCTGGTCACATTACATGATGGACCTCATCTATTTTGTACCAGCTGGCTTTAGGTGGTTACCTTTTACAGAAAACAAAGGAGCCAATGCTGCTAATCACATCACAGAAGAAGGATATTTGCAGATGAAAAGAGAAAAGTGATTGAACTGGTTACACTCCACACTG
Source organism: Tonatia bakeri (assembly GCA_004024845.1). NCBI lineage: Eukaryota > Metazoa > Chordata > Mammalia > Chiroptera > Phyllostomidae > Tonatia > Tonatia bakeri. Next base: position 25,663 of record PVIA01014477.1, read on the forward strand.
GAGAGTTTTAGTTTGGATTTTGGGAAGTTACAGTAAGCACTTACTGTCTCAATTCAGGGTGAGGGAGTTTTTAGCAAAAGCAAGACTAAAGTGGCCGAGGTACATTGCAGGCCTGATTCCCTAAGGGAGAACCTATCCATGGGCATGGGTCCTATGCATCTCCAAGTGGGAGCTGGGCCCACAGCACACAGAACGGTCTCCTACTGTTACAGGGTGCGGCCAAGAGGGGGGACCCCAAATAGACATTTAAAATGGGGTCCAGAACTCAAGGTGTTCAGAAAATACTAGGATGTCCTACCCCACCCCCCAGGTTCGGGTGGGGGAAAGGGACAAATGGAGCAGGCCCATTGAGAGCTGTTTTGCATAGCAACAGCTCTGCAGCTAACCTCTGGGGTGTGGTCATTTAACATATCTATAACCTTTGACTGGCTACATAGATATGTTAAATAGCTATGGCCATGCTCTGAGCCAGGGGAATGGAAGTAACTTCCCCACCAAGATGTAACTGGGGGGGGGGTCAGGTCCCCCGAGTTACAGCGCCTGCATGAGAGCTTGGAGATGATTGGCTCCATAACATGGGGTCACACCTGCCCAGACCCACGATGGCAACCAGGAAAGCTGGAAAGGACAGCAGATTGAGGGCAGGTGTGGCCAAGTGTGGGAGGAGTCAGAAGTGGGGCTGCAGAGGAAGATTGGCGCGGGATTTAAAAGCTCAGGTGCGGCAGCCATAGAGGAGAGAACCACGCGGACTTGGCTGAGTACAGGGCTCCTGCATCTCTGTGGGGAGAGAACCACGCGGCTTTTGGCAGAGTGGAGGTCTCACGCAGCCCTGTGAGAGAGAACCACGCGGATTTGGCTGAGTACAGGGCTCCTGCATCTCTGTGAAGAGAGATCCATGCGGCTTTTGACAGATTAAGGACTCCTGTGGTCCTGGGGGAGAGAGGACCACGTGGCTGGAGCAGTGGAGAGAGAACCACGCGGCTTTTGGCAGAGTAGGGGCTCCCGCAGCCCTGGAAGAGAACCAGGTGGTTTTGCCAGAGTGCAGACCCCCGCAGCTCTGGTAGGAGAGGACTGCGTGGCTTTGAGGTGCTTCTTTTGGTCACGCAGCCTGGGAAGCAAGAGAGACTTTGCCTGGAAGAAGGGTGAAAGAACTCTTACCAGTAGGCCATGAGACGGTGCTGCATGGCTTTGGATTAATTGGAGATCCTGCCTGGACGGCGACACAGCTGATGGT
>PVIA01014478.1:0-26880 GCA_004024845.1 Tonatia bakeri
CGAAGATATATCCTAGATCATTTCTAACTTCTAAGAAATTGACATCAATAAGTACTCTTGTGACTTTTATTTTTAAAAAGGAAAGCAAGTGTATTGAGAGGCTGAAAGAGTTGTTTTAATGCATGGAAATAAATACAAGTACTTTCTGTTCACCTCTTGCCTTGTAAGTTTCTAGAATCCTAAATTAAGGACCTTCTAACGTTTCATAAAACTGGTAGTGTAACGTTATAAATTTGAGGAAAGGTCCTGTTTATAAATGTTATAATGCTCATGGGAAAAAATAACCATATTGTAACGGTTATTTCTCAAGGCTTCATAGGTCTTTCCTTCCTCCCTCCCTCTCCCCCCCCCGCCCTCTCTCCCCCCTCCTTCCTTCAACAAATGTTTCCGACTGCCTCACATCCTAGATCTCTCAGCTAGTCAGGGAGACAGACCCGTTAGCCAGTGTTCACAGCCCATCATGTAGCTGTTCCCATAGTAATGGGAACCCAGAGGAGGAACACACTCATCCTGGAAAGTTTGGGATAAAGTCTGTCAGAGGGTGTGACCTTTCGGTTGAGTCTCGAGGGGTTTTTACAATCAGAGATTGGAAAGGCAGGGCACTCCGGACGGAGGAAACCTAGTTAAAGGTATAGTGATGAGAGAAATTGGCCAGAATGATCAGGGGCCTAAAGACGTAGAGAGGGGTTGGGTTATAGAGAATCTCATGACCATGTTTAGATGTTTGAACTTTACCCTGAAGGCAACAAAGAGTCACTAAAGTGTATTAAGCAGCGTCCTGGGGGGTGAACAAAACTAGGTTGGTATTTTAGAAAGTTTAGAGGGACTGGCAGAAAATATTTAAATTTGTTTTACAAAAACCCTTTCTTTCCGCCAGAGAGTGTGGCCTGATGACAAGCCTGCTCATGAATGGGTGGATGGAGAGGTTCAGGAGAGAACACGCTTTCCTTCCCCACGTCTCAGCACTGTGTAGAGCTGCTTGTTGGGTTTTTTAGTTTGGCTTTTTTTTGTCACTTGTTCACCTTATCTAAGTCATACTCTTTTGGCACCCACAATGACAGTCCCCTAAAAGCTGGAGTCAGCCTCCACAAATCGGTGATCATTAACGGCAGAGCATGAGCCCAAGCAATACAGGGCTCCCCTGAACGGTGACAGGCTGCAAGCAGTGCTGTGGCCCAGGGCCCTCTGACTCACAGCCACTAAGTCTGGGGACTGCTGCCTGGCCTGTCAGAGGCCACAGTGTTCCCATCGGTGGGACCAAGCAGACAGTGTGTGGGGTCAGCCAGCAGGGCTCTGCTCAGGAGTGGGCCTAACAAGGCCACATGTGATACCATGGTACGCCCTGCTCTGGGGGTGGGCAGCCCTGCAGTGCCTGACTCTGCTGTCCCAGCTCTCAAGCACTGCCAGGTGCCTGCACCCTGAGCAGGCTTCACTAAAGGCCTTAGGAAGATTCCAGTTCCTAAGATCTAGGTCACCTGTTATTGTGGAAAGAATTATTTTAGACATAATAGTCTTTTCATATAGTAAAGTAGTTCTTAGGTAGGTGCTCTGGGAACTAAAAGGAGTGACCTAACAGTGGGCTTATTATGACCTTTCCTCCATGTGTAAAGAGACTCCCACTTGAAGAAGGGGCACTGTGTCAGTCCCCAAAGTCCTGCACCTGGGCTGGGACTATGCCATACCCCTCTGACCAGAACTGAGGCTTGAACAAGAGTACAGATGAGGCTTTTAGCCTTGGTTGTGATTGAGACAAGCTTGATAGCTCCCATGTGAAGGACAGAAAGGTGACCCTGCCATGTGCAGCAAGAAACGCAGCCAAGAGGGAAGAGGTCTAGGCAGATTGCCTGCAAACTTATCCCTGCCCTGTGGGGATGGCAGTTTTTTTCCTGGAAGAGTGAAGACTGTAGAAGAATAGCTGAACAAACGAATGGTGTTATGACTGTTGCTTATAGTTCGTTTTGAAAAGTCAAGTTCAGCTTGGCTATGGCAAAGAAAACCCAGGAGTCCTGGCCAGTGTGGTTCAGTGGGTTGGAGTGTTATCCTGTAAACTAAAACGTCACAGGTTCTATTCCTGGTCAGGGCACATGCCTAGGTTGCAGGTTTGGGCCCAGTGATGGGGCGCGTGTAAAAAGCAACCCATCAATGTTTCTCTCCCTCTCTCTCCCCTTTCTCTAAAGTCAATAAGCATGCCCTTAAGTGAGAATGAAAAAAAAAAAAGGAAAGAAAGAAAGAAGAAAGCCCAAGAAGCCTTTTTTCTTTTTCTCGAGGGGAACAAGTCACCCTGGGAAACCAAAAGAAACCAAAGTGAGACTTTGAGGTGCACTTTCTGGGGCAAAGTTTGAGTTGGGTTAACTTGGCTACCTGGTTTTCTCATCTGGAAATTCTCCTTCTAGGAGCATGATCTGCTCACATCTTTTAAAGCTGCGTATTTTAATAGGAGGCTGTTTGTGTCAAAACATAGATAGCAGCAGGACTGTTTAAAGTAATCCTAAACCCTCTAAAAGAGATCCCACATCTGGGATCCAGATTTTGACCTTAGACACTTTACATAATGATATTTGAGGCTTTAATCGTCCCCATCCATGCATCTGGTAATCAGAGCAGAAAATGAAAAGCCAGACCATTTCTTTATTAAGGGCATCTACACATAAGGGTGATTAAGTTCTGTTTGCTACCTGTCAGTACTTCCCTTCAAGCATATGAAAACATTGTTAATGTCACTATCATCATTATTACCAATTAAAATGATCTGAGCACTCACAAAGGACATGGTGTTAGCACCAGCTTTGAAGTTATCAGTAATCAAATTTTAGATTCATTTATTCCATTTCTGATTACTGCTGTGTTTCATCTCGGGGAAAAATATTAAGACTTTGATCGCATGTATTGATCCATCACTACTCTCCTATTTAATGGATCCATTCACAGGACAACTTGTAATATCTCAGCCTAAATTCTTAGCTGTGAATGCTTCTTCCATATATTTCCAGAATGAGAGATTAAAAACAACCATTTCAAATTCTAATTTTAAAAATGGGGTATAATTTAAACCTTATCCATATGTCTAAGTCATAAGACTCAGTTGTAGGATATTGTATAAAAGCACTTTGGGCATTACAAAAAGAAATACAAGCTATGTTTCCTTTGTGAAGTCATCCATCCATTCAAAAAATATTTGTTGAGTGTCTACTATGTGGCAGACAGAGTAACAGACACAAGAGATGTAACAGTGAACTAAACTGTTGAGTTTCTGCTCTCATGGAGCTTATATTACAGTGGAACTAGAGACATAAATAGACACATGTCAGATAGTGCTAAGTGTGAGAAATAAGGGGGAGTCGCAGGTTTAAAAGGATAGCCAGGAAAGCTGACATGAAGGAAAAGGGAAACGGTCATGTGGACAGCTAAGAGCCTTCCAGACAGAGGCACATACATGCAAAAGCTTGGCTGGCAAGCATTTGGTATGTTGGCAGAAGAGAAAGGAGTCCGGTGTGGGGAACAGCCTGAGAGCAAGCAAGGCAGGGGTTGGGGCCCACGGCAGGGGGCCAGTTCACAAGCAATGTTGTATTTGATTTGCTTATATTAGGGGGTGGAGCAAATAAACTGAAAATATCCATTAGTAAATCAGCCCCTAAATCAAATTCCAAAAATTTAGGCTATGGATTTAGATACCTGTCTTTTGTACTTAAAGACAATGGAGCAGCCGTCAGTGGTGTGTCTCGGTTAGTTGGGCATAGTCCTGTAAGGCTAAAGTTCACTGGTTCGATTCTTGGTCAGGGCGCCTGCCTCGGTTTCTTGTTCCTCCCAGTCTGGGCCCACAGGAGAGGCAACCGATGTTTCTCTCTCACATCGATGTAAATTACTTTCCCTCTCTTTCTTTCTCCTTCCCTTCCCCCCTCTCTAAAAATGAATAAATAAAATATTTTTTAAAAAATTAAAGACTATGCTACTGAAATAAATTTTATCTATGCATGCAGGTGATTGCAAGGGGGGAAGGGGATTCTCTTCCACTTGGCTCTGATAAAAAAATAAAAAGAAAGAAAATGTATCCTGTGCTCCTATGGACCACTCAGTGCTAGATATGTGATGTATCTCCTTCCTGATTGTGACAGTTTTAAATCTGCCCTTCCACTTTCCTTCAAACTAGCAGTCTATTTCAATGCTTCATTGTTTTACATTATGTTGTTTTTTCTAACGACTTCTCCAAGGAGGGAGGTACAAAATAGATCCCTAATTAGATCTCCCAACCCCCTTAGGTTGCTGTCACAATTTGGCTGTTATTCTGGTAGTGACTTGATCCATCGGTCTTCTGGACCACCTACTTACATTGGATTTTCATTAAGAAGACATACTGAAAATGTCCAGAACAAATGTCATTAGTGAATGGTGGGGAATGACCACATTCAACTCTTGCGAACCGCACACATCTAGCTCAGAGTCGCAAACACTGAATCTGTACATAATGAACACATGCATTACTTGGTGAACCAAAAGTAGGTGGACATTTCATTTACACATCGCTGTGAAACAAACTAAGCACATCCCTGTCCTCCCTAATCCACCACGAGCTCCCGGGGGGAAGGAACCTTAGCTGTTTTGCTCAAGTCTGAGTGTGACTTAACATATTTAAAGTACTTAAGATTTGTGCTTAGCATATGGACGTTGAGCAAATTAGTTGTTATTCTCAGCACTTAGTATACTGTAGAGGAGGAGTTTAATATACATTGGTAGAGGAGTGAATAAGGAATCTACTTTTGTAGAATTCTAGTATCCCGCCATTGGAAAACGATCATGATGGACAGTTGGGGATCATAATTGCTGTGGCACAAACCCATACCTGGAGTACAATAATAATCAGATTGTTGCAAGGGGAAGAGTTGCAGGGGCTGGGAAAGAGAGGCGACTCTTAGTGAGTTTCCCCAGAGCTCTGGGAAAATACAGTCCTGTTCACTAAAGAATCAAAACCCACGGCCCGCTGTCTGATCGCCTTCCAGCCCTGCAGAGGGACCTCTTTCCAAACTTCCAACCCCAGGAATTCCCCATTCCCAGTTGGAAGGGGCGGGGAACGACCGGAATCTTTGTCAGATTCACCCCGCCCCGCCCCGCCCCCTCCCGCAGAGCTCCGCCCAGACTACGTCCCCCTCCCCCTCAGGAGCTCGCCAACCCTCAGCCGGGGTACTCCCTACCCCGTCTTCTCCCCATCCCTTCCCCCAGCCCCTGCCATCCGCAGGCACTGAGCTGCGGAGGAGAGAAACCGCCAACCCAGAGGTGGCGGCAGTCTCCGGGGCACGCGGCGCGTCCGGAGGGGGCGGGGCCTGGAGCGAGGGGGCGGGGCGGGCAAGCCGCCCGCCGGGGCCGCGCCAGGAGTAAGGGGGGAGCTGTCCCCGACCCCTACCCTCTAGCCGCGGGCCACCTCCGGGTTGGCCGCAGAGTTTGTCCGCGGGGCTCGGTGCAGCTTGACGGAGGGAGAGTGGCCTGCCCCGGGCCGGCCGGCGCCGGGGGTGAGGCTGCCAGGGAGGGGTTGGGGGCGCCCGAGGGGCCGAGCATCCCTCTCCGCCACCCAGCGACCCCAGTCCCCCGCCGGCCCTCCTCCTGGCGCCGGGCCACCCCGTCCCGCCGTGACCCCCAGCTGCCTCGGGAGCCCGACGGGGTAAGTGCGACTTCCTTTTCGGTGTGCGGAGGAGACCAAGGCAGAGCAGCGGTGCTATGGGCCCGCTCCCTGCCCACGCGACCCTCTTCACGGTCCTTGGCGGCCAAGTCCTACTGGGCCCTCAGGGAGGCGGCCCCGGGACAGCTCTGCCCCAAGGGGTGGGCCAGGCAGCCAGTTCCCCAAACTGCATCCGGGGCTCGAACCCGGGCCAGGCCTCCCCGCCCTTAGAGCTTTGGAGCGGCGTCTGGGCCGCCCTCGACTTGTGCAAAGTTCTGGACGCGGTGTCGGTGGCGAGGCTGCTGAGGCATGGACCGCTATCCAGAATCCTTACCCTTCCCGGTGCTGTCTGCTAATAAACAAACTGGAAACCATTTCAGATTTTTTTCCCCATTACCGGCAGACTATCATAATCTAAGTTTTGATTTTAAGTAACTGCTTCACCCCGGAGTGTGGAGAATCAGAAAGGGACTTTATTTCCATAAAACCCCGCGTGCCTGGTTGAAACTTTTTCTTTTGAGCATTTCATGGCATACTTCGGGATCAAAAGCTAAGGAAGGAAGTTTGCTGTATCAAAGAGTAAAGTATTACTGCCATCTTTTTATTGTTCTGTTTGACTTTTAAAATTATAGTTGAATGGTTGATACATTCACAAAATTCAAAGTGTACAAAAGGGATAGTATATACAAAGTTTCTCTCCCCTCCCACCCGTGCACCCCAGCCAGCCAGTATTACCACTGTTTTGTGCAGCCATCCAGAGATTATGTATATGCAATTGCACTTTTAAAAAAACGAAACTTATATGTTAATAAAGTTTCTTGCAGTGACTGGTGCCCAATAAGTGTTCATTCTCCCTCTGCTTAGAAAACAGTTTCATAAGTCTTTTTGGTTATTAGACCACTAAATAAACAATGACTTTTTTCTGGTTTTAAGCCTTTGTGAATTTAACTATATTGTGAATGTGTATGTTCAATTGGCCTGCTATAACTATGTGAATGCCTTTACACAAAAGTGAACACAATATTTTGGGGTCATCAGCAGGTATGTAGAAATCAATATGCAATTGTAGGGAGATAGGTCTTACTATATACAGTGGTTAGTTCGAAAAATGATTTGAAGCAACTTGATGCCATAGGGTGAAACAAAACTAAATGAGAAAATTGAGGCAGAACAGGAAAAAAATAAAAGAACACAAAGTTAACAGGAAAAGATAATACTAAGTGCATATTATAAGATTGTATGATGGAGCTGACGTCTTTTAAAAATCCCTACAGAAAATAAGGAATTTTGGACAACAGTGTTCTTCAATAAAGGGCAATAATAAAACTCTAAAGGTATGTTCTCTGAAGATTTAACTTGATCCATTCATAACATGTAAAATGATCCAGAGCAGTGTTTCCCAACCTATGTCCCAAGAAATGAGAAATCAGTAGTTTATTACTTGAAGTAAGATTCTGAGTTCAAATAAGCTTGCGATAGCTGGGTTAGACCAGTTTCAATACTTATTACTCTTTTTTGGCGAATGTTCAAGATTACTCTTTTAAAACGGAATATATTTTGTAACCTTTTCCAAATTTATTTGACTATGGAACACAAATTGAGAATTACTGAACACAGAAATGGATAGATTGCCTCTTCTTCAGGGGGTTCTTCATGAGAACTTCCTGAAACTGAGGTTTGATGGGAATTGGAAAGCAAAGAGTTTGAGGTTATTCAGTTTGGTAAGAACCAAAGTGAAGCTAATGTAAAAGTCAGAATTTTAATATACTATATATTAAAGGTAAAGGCTACTTTTCCCCTGAATTCTTTCATAGTTATTGTTCTGCAAGCAGCCTGTTGGATCAAATGACCTCTAGGACTTTCCTGTTCAGTGCCTCATGGGTACTCCGGGTCTTGAATTAGACTAGGTTTAAGCAAATAGAATTTCTTCGGGAATGACTTCAGTTATTCTCAGATATAAATATGTGATTAACATGTTCTTCTCATCACAAATATTATTGGTACTATAAATTTACTATCAAACTCTAGAGTTCTGTGGTGGTAAAAGGTCTTAGAAAGCATGGTAATAATGGAAAGTAACTTGGAACCAGAAAATCTGGGGTTCTGCCACTAATGTGCCAAGCTGTTTCTAGCAAGTTTATGAACCTCTCTGGATCGGTTTTCTAATTTGTAAGATTAGAATGATGACAGCACCCATTTCACTCAATAGATGTTGAGAGAGGAATCGGTATTGGGCAGTAGAAGAACAGCTTTAAGGGTGATGATAAATAATGTATAGAGAATCTTTTGGTCCTGGCCCATGTGGCTTAGTTAGTTGGGCGTCATCCTGCAAAACAAAAGACCGCATGTCTGGGTTGCAGGTTCCGTGTCCCCCCCGCCAACGCCACCCTGCCCCGTCAGGGTGATAGTGTCTATCTCTCACATCAATGTTACCTCCCTCTTTCTCCCTCTCTAACCCTCTCTCTAAAAATAAATAAATAAAAATTTTTAAAAAGAATCTTTTACTGTCTAAATATTTTCCTGATTGCAGATGACAAGAGTTCAGAGGGCAAGGTCCTTGGTTCCGGAGTTTCAGCCACCAAGAGAGTGAGGGATTAGTCCAAAAATTGAATCAGTTCAATTCCTACTTTTGGATTTTGAGAGTTTGGATAATGAGGGACACTTCCATAGCCAAATGTTCTATAAATGATGCAGTGCTATACAAATATTACTATTCTGAAGATGAACGAGGGTCAGAGCTATCTAATGTCTTTACTCCATTTATGAGAAGGGGTTTGTGGAGTATATCAGGGAGGGTAAATTATGTGGTGGTAACAAAGGGCCTTCACACATTAGTGGTTTAAAACAACAAAGGTTTATTTGTCAGTCACAGTACATGTCAGATTAAGGCCAGCAGCACAGGTCATTGTCAGAGTCCCAGGTGGTCAGAGACTCGTCAACACTGCTTACACCATTGTTAAGGCAGGGGAAGAATTTGTCAGGGATATATATATTAGACTAAAACAGCAGATAAAAAAAAGAGAAGGGTTTGGGTTCAAACTTTAGAGTGTCTGGACTGCTATTCCAAGTCGGGTTTTTTTTCAAGATTTTATTTATTTATTTTTAGATAGAGGGGAAGGGAGGGAGAAAGAGAGGGAGAGAAACAACAAGTGTGGTTGCCTCTTACACGCCCACTACTGAGGACCTGGCCTGCAACCCAGGCATGAGCCCTAGACTAGGAATCAAACGGGCGACCCTTTGATTCACAGGCTGGCACTCCACCACTGAACCACACCAGCCAGGGCCCAAGCCGTTCTTATACTCTTGTTGCTGTGTAGTTGACGGGTCTCCTCAGGTTCAACTGAACCTTCAGGCTCACAAAACTGCCGTGGGCTTGTTCACTCAGAAGCATATCAGACAGGAACTGCCACTTGCCAGCAGGGCAGCATCCCTGGCTCCTCGTCAGCGGTCGTGCTCCTTACAACAATCCATGCAAGCTGTTCGTGTAGCTCTCTGGGAGGCATCCTTTCAAGTGGGCGCTACGTGCCAGGGACAGAGCTCACATCAGGAGGTGCAGCAGCCGCTTGGGCTTTAAAAATCTCAGGTCCCACAGGAGACAGTGTCTCTCACACAACTCCGTAGACTTAGCTTCCAGGGTCCCTGAAAGACACAGGCCAGTTACAAGAGCATCCCCCTTAGGAAAGTCAAAACTATGGGTTCCTATCAGGTATTTATAGTTTATGTATAGTTCCTCTGAGTCTAGAGGCAAATTTAATAATCATTTTTACTATGAACAGTGTTTCCTGGTAATGAAAGTAGCATACCTCCTTCCACCAGAGCTAAAAGTCTTAGTTAACCAACTGAAGGTCAGATGCAGAAAAGGAAAAGATTTTTACCTCTACTCATATTTGTATTATCCATAGTATTTTCTAAAGGACTGCTATCCATAGTCCTTTTCATTTCAATAAGTATTCAATAAGATGCCTTTTGCTTCCTTTGACGTAGTGTGTTTTAACTGTTTATGATGGAAAAAGTGTAAAACAGGAAGAGTAGTCGAGAGAAAGGTAAGGATGGAAAGGTAAACAAAGGCTACTAGATTGTTAAAAACACTGAATTTCGTACTAAAGATCTTGGCTTTTATGTATCTTGCAGTGATTGAGAACAAAACATGTAACTTTTAAGTGAGAGTGATGTGGTCAAGAACTGCGCTTTGGAACGTTGCTTGGACTGCTGCGTAGAGAGCAGATGAGAGGGGATTTCGTTCAACCTGAGGCTCGTTGGCTCGTTTCCACTTAATAGTTGCCTTTCTTTGGGGAGATATTTCTACAAAAAGCAGAAAGAAGGACTACTCAGTTCTGGGCTCTACAGGAGTTTAGAATTGCTGGATATATTCGGCATGGTCATTTGGAGGGGCCTGAATTAGGTTGTCCTTCTAAATTTATTACTCCCACCCCCAGTGGAGATTGGGAGTTTGGGAGGACTACCCTGAACTGCCTCCTTAGGTTCAATCAAACACTAAGAAGTCCTGGCCTCCCCAGATCTGTATTTGACTCACTAGTATACCTCATTTTGCTTTTTGCTGGAGCTAAAGGATAGAACAGTCTTTCAGTGGATATATTTGGTTCATTTTTAGGTTTAGTTTTAGGGCAAGCCAGGCTTTCTTTAATGGTTAACTGGTTTAATTGACATTTGCAGTGATTAACTATTTCTAATTATAAGCAGCTAAGAAAGAGTGCTTCACATTTTTCTACTACTGCTTACACATTGCCCTTTACTACCCTCTCCTGACCCAACTTAACGCTGTTCTGTCTAATATAAATATACAGCTGATAAAATCTAGTTGGTCCTGCAGCAGAATCAAACTGATCGTGATTGGCTTATTGTGGATGCAGAGAACCCAGGCAATTTTGTTTGATTATATTTGTGTCTAAGAGTCCTGATTGATTACCTTTTCCCCTTCCGTCACCATAAAGCTGCGCAGAAGCAAATCCAGAACCAAACACTTACTGGATTTGGTTCAGGTCAGTAAAAGACAAAATTATGGTTATCCACACTATTACTTTTTATGGCACAGAAGATAGTCGGGTATCTCAGCACATGCCAAACAGGAAACTTAGCAGGGGTTTGCCACAATCTTTGCAATTCTCATCCTTGTGCCACAGCAAATGTGTACTTAATTCACAAAATCTAAGGCATGGGTGTCAAGAAATCTTTCTTGTTTTAGCTGTCATCATCAAGTCAAAGGGCTACTTAAAAAGAATAAACATTTTGTTATAATCAAGCTGTGGTCTTCATTGTATCAGATGTGATAACTTTTATAAGTGAGTTTGGGGGTAAAAAAGTTCATATCATATCAATTTAGCTGAGTTGAGGGAGCTGAAAATGTTCTTTTAATGTTAATGTGGACCAGCACTTTGCCCAAAAGAAATAGTGACAGAAATTGGGAGGGATCCAAGTGAGAAGAAATCTGTGAGGCACTTGTGCTTGGTGAATAAATGGCATTTTGACATTTAATAATGATGAATTTAACAGTCTTTGTTATATTAGAAGTGATATATTCTTTACTATGTTTTTTTTTTCCTTTTTAAGTGCCTTATTAGCATTAAGTTTGGTCAGATCGTATTGGTAAAGAATTTAAGTCTGCCCTACTATTCTGCCCTAGATATCTAACCTTATACAAGTCAACTATACTCTGAACATGCTTCCTCATTTGGACAATGCGGGTAAATACCTACACTATCACCTCACAGAGTAGTTGTGGGTTGCAAATGAGAATACTTTGAAAGCAAGGAGCAGCGTGGTGTACCTGAAAGTACATAGTCTTTGGAGTGTGTTCTGGTCCAAAATGAACCCTGCTACTCACTAGCTGTATGTAACTTCACTCACAAACTTCACTTCAGTGGCCTTATCTGTAAGGGGGAGGGAGTTACTCTGTTGGCCAGAGTGTTTGTGACAGCTAAATGCAAAGTATTTCACATACTATCTTGCATATTTAGTAGGCACTTAGGAAATAGTAGCTGCTGTTACAAATCCAGATCTTAACTCAGTACTTGCACACGCTACTTATTTAACCCCATTTTACTGAAGAGCAAGCTAAAGATCAAGAAAGTAACGTGATTTGCCCAAATTATACAGTGAGCTGGTAGGTGATTTAGCTGTTGGGCTCTTTCTGCTATAGCACTTAGGCTACCGTTAACAAGTGATAATGTGAAAAAATAACAGCAGAAGCACCCTCCACTAGCTGCCTCTGAACAGACTCATGTCTTTAACCGAATGCTTCTCTTTCCTCTATGGAATGTACGTCCTAATCCCAAGGGCCAGCTGAATGCGCATGGCCGAGTAAGCGGCTCCTAAAACACCTGCACTTCTGTGCTTTCCTGTTGCGTTGGATACTTACAAGAAGTTAGTTTTGTTCATTCAGAGACCTGTTATTAACATTAGTAAACATGTTAATTAATGAGTATAAAAAAAAGAGAATTCTTTCTTTGAAAATTAAGTTGAACGCTTTGAGACATCTCAACATAAATGTGTTGTTTACAAATTTGCTATCAAGTGGGATAACTGTAAGAGATGAGGGCAGGGGATCATCACAGTCTAAAGAAGTGCCTGTCAGAGTGCCCAGGCACCAGCTAACTGGTCTTCAGAGTATTAGTGGTTGTCAAGGAAATAAGGAGCTCACACCAAAATGTAAATTAACAGCATCGCTAAGCACGCTGTTTACTTCAGCTGACTTTATTTTATGGTAAGACTTTCTCCTTGAAGTAGTGGATTAATTTACGTCTGGCCCAACCTTCTTATCTCACGGTGGACAGGCTGCTGGTGTAATGGATTCATATTCTTTCGGAAGTGCTCTTACATTTTTTCTCCATTTACAGAAACCATAAGTGGAAATCATAGATGATGGATCATTGTGGGTGTGGCTTATACAAGAAAGAAGACCCAAACTCTGTAGGAGGCCCATATCAATATACAGCATTTATTTTATATGAAAAAATTTGTGAATACATGTGCACTTATGTGTTTAAAATAACAGTTTTAATATGTCGACATAATTTTTAGAGTTACAGATTTCCCCTACTATCCGAAGGTAGAGCCTACCCTATGAAACCTTTCTAAGCTGAAATGGTGTAGGGCAGTGATTTTCAACTGGTGTGCCACAAGAATTTCTAAAACATGCAATACCTGACTGTTTAGTCAGAGGCACTGACCCGTTTCCCTTAGACTTTCATTTTTTTAAAAAATGACAACAGGCAACACAACTGTCTGGTGTGAATCAATCAAAATTATACTTATTTTTTTTCAGATCAGAAAAAAAATATATTTTTTGGTGTGCTGCAGAATTTTAGTAATTGATATGTACCATGAGATGAAAGGTTGACAATGGCTGGCATGAGGCAAAGAAGCAATTACCACTCATTTGGATAGAAAATTTTTTTGGTGCTCCCAGACCCAAAAATAACTTACCAAATCATACCAAATAACACATAAAACCTAAAACAACACTAACATAGAGTGGAAGCGGGAATACACAAAATAAATTGAGATGAAGCGCAGATGCTCACAGACACAGTTCAAAGCTCTGGCAGGTCGATGCTGAGATGCCGAGTGTAGTTTCCAGGGCAGGAGCTTGGCGGGGCCACTCTCCCTGCTGGGGTGCCGCTGCTTCTGTAACAGCTTGCAGCCAAATACATGCTGACCACTATTTTTGCTTTTTGCCTTTCTTTGTGAAAGTGAAAATCCTCTTACGATCTCTTTCAGTTAGCAAAAATAGGCTCTAATGTAAGTCTTTCATAAAAGTGAAAATGGCAAGAAGTGAACTTTTAAAAAGTAGGGAATGCCTGTACTGACTTTTTCATTTAATGAGCCAACTATAGGTTTCATCTGACAAGTGGGTTTTTACTACACTCGAGTTCCAACTTGACTGCAGATTTGTCTTTGATCGCTCCAGCTATCTTAGTATCCTATTCATGCACCTGTATATCTTCTCCATGCTGTATTGTGATTTTAAAACTGAATATCAGTTCTTATATTCTAAGGGCCTTGAAAGCTGTAGTGCATTCGGTAACCTTCATGGAGTTTCTAGTCTGTGGGAGAAGGCAGATATTAAATAATTAGAATGAGATTATTGAGTTATCTGAGCAAGTAGTTTGAGATGCTATATGCTCATATAGCAAGGAGACACAGTGTACTTTAAGAATCACCGTAGCATTACCCCACTTACTTTTTTCACCTTGATCTTATATAAGTATATATCACAGTTCTTTCAGGGTACACAAAGAAATAGAATCTCTGTATTAATGACTTTTACCATGAAACTGTCCTTCAATTTTCATTGTATATCAGAGTTTTTGATTGCTGATTTCTTAATCTACCATGTAGTTTACACAGCTAAATCTCTTAGCTTGCTACAGATGAATGTAAATTCAATACTTATTTTAATTTTTTGTTTACTAATTAAATGAGAAATATTTCCCAATGATTTTTAACAAAGTGATTTAATATCAGATTTCAGAGTACATTCAAACTTTTTTTCATTATAAAGAAATTCCGATGCAATTCCGTGTGTTTGTGGTACCTATTAGGAAGTCAATGCAAAGATAAAAAAATAACCAATGTTAAGAATCCAGGATTCATTTATCCATGCTTTAAATTTCTGATTTCTTAAATAGATTGATTTTAACATTAAGCTAGGTAGGGTTCCAGACCCCTGTTTCTCTGTTTGGTTGCTAGAAACATAATTAAAACCAAATTTGTCTAAAGCTGCACTCAGTCCTCTTGAAACGGTGTCCTTCCTCCTTCCTATTTATGCCAGTGTTACCATTCTTCTCCCGGCCACTCAGGTTTGGGATGCTGTTGACTGTGAGTCTTTCTGTTTGCCACAGACATTCCATAACATCTGTCCCTATAACATCTTCGAACATCCGCTCTACTGTCAGATCTTGTTGCCTCTAGCCAAGGTTAAACTATACCTGTCACCTTGAAGAGTTTTCTAACTGGTTTCCCTGCTGGTGTTATCTTCCCTCACAAATCCATTCCTCACTGTTGCCAAGTTAGTTTATTTTGTGCCATGCCTCTAAATTCTCAAATCAAGAACCTCATCCTCTCTCAGATAAAAGACATACTTTCTCCTTGATAATTTCGTAGGGATATTATTTAAGACCCTCTTCTGCTAGATTTTCAGATCTTCCAAATCAACATCTGTGCCATTAATTTATTCATTTATTCTCTGAGTTAAATTCAGTAACTACTTGAATGCCATACACTATACAAGTTGTTAGGGATATAGTGGTCTCTGCCCTGATGGATTTTACTGTCTATTTTCTCATCTGTGAGTTCTTTCTGCACAAAGCACAAACAGTTATTGAATTAACATAAATCCTGGATTTTTTTTTTGCATTTATAATGTTTGCCTTTTTATATGAGTTTGGAGAAGAGGTACAGAATATCTGGCATATTTCTGGAATTAAAATTAAATCTCAAATCTCATCTTACCTGGGTAAATAAGCTGATATTTTCTGCCATCATACACTTTAAAAATATTAGTGGAATTTAAATTTTAGGGAAATTATATTATTTTTCAAATTTCTAAAATTATATAGTCTGATAAAAGACTTAATTTGACAATTTTTTTTAAAGTATCCCAGGATTACCAAATTTTAAAGGATTCTTCTAATATGTTGTCATTCATTCTTGTTATAGTTGAGGGAAAACTTGAGGTGTGAAGTACTGCTGGGTTAGTACAATGAAATTCTTGATGTGTTTATATAACATATATGTTACATCCTTAAAACTATAGGAATAGATTCATTAAAATTAATTACTCATAAAACAAATACTGCTGTCTTTAAAACTCTAGGTAAAGAGAGGTTTGTATAGTAATGATCATCCGTATCAGCTCAGTTACTAAATGGCTGAGATTGACATTGTTGAGTGAAGCCACACTGTTGAAGTGAGCTCATCTGCATCTACCTTAATGACATTTCAGTGTTGCTCTGGTAGTAGTGTCATCTTTTTTATAAGATTTTATTTATTTATTTATTTATTTTTAGAGAGAAGGAAAAGGAGGGAGAGAAGCATCAATGTGCGGTTGCCTCTGATGCGCCCCCTACTGGGGACATTGCCCACAACCCAGGCATGTGCCCTGACTGGAAATTCAACCAGTGACCCTTTGGTTCGAAGGTCAGCACTCACTCCACTGAGCCACACCTGCCAGGGCAGTAGTGTCATATTTTAAATTCACAAACTTACATCTACAGCTTTCATTAGATTCTTAAAGGTATATAAACATTAAATAAAAACACTGTTCCAAAGCAGAATCAGCCATTCCATTATGTAAACCTATAGGCTAAGGTTATCTGGTAATACTAGTGTTGGCTGCACGTGGAATAACTGGAATTCTAATATGCAGCTGGTGGAAGTATAAACAGGTAAGAGCAATCAAAGGTGGACATATGCGTACCTTATGATCTGGCCGTTTTGTTTCTGTTCATGTGTATGTGTATACTGGAAAACATATACAAGAATCTTCATAGCATTACTTGCATAAGTCCAAAACTAAAAACAACTCAAAGGTCTATCAGCAATAGAATAGATTTTGCTGGTCATATATTTATACAGTCGAATATTATAGAGCCATAAAAACCAACTATCAGCTGCTACAGACAACAACACAGATTAATTTCAAAACAGTGGTAAAAAATACATTTATATGAAGTTCAAAAGCAAGTAAAATTAATTTATGCAAAAGATGGTAGCTACCTTTTGAGGTAAACATGACAAAGACCTTTTGAGTGCCTTTCTTAGCCTGAGTGCAGTTCATATATATTGTGAAAATTCATTGAGCTCTCCCATTGTGATTTGTACACTTTTCTGTTGAATGTTAAACTTTAATTTTAAAATGTTTTTAAAGGTTCAGGCACTAGTTGCTATCCATTTGGAAAATAGATTAGAAAAAATTATTTGCAAAACAAGTAGATACAGCTGATCTCTGTAATGTAGAAAGAGCTTCTAGACAGTGATAAGGGAAAGACAGACAGCGCGAGAGGAAGAAAGTCTGAGAATGTAAATACACAGTTCAGAAAACTGAGACTCAAAATGGCCAATAAGCCTGTTAAAATATACTCAAGCCCAGTAGACATCTGGAGTTAAAATAATTATAATACTCGTGTTGACTGTTAGGTCTAAGAAAATAGATTAGAAGGGTACGTTCTCTCTAGTTCTGGAAATGTGAATTTTAGGAAAGTAAATTATGTATTTAAATATAAAATATACATACCTTCAACCCAGCAATTTTATTCCTGGGAGTAAGTTCCATAGACATAAAAGCCTTGCTTATATTTTTATTTCAACATTATTTTAATAACATAAAACAAAAACCTGCAATCAACTCAAATGCCCGTTAGCAAGGAGATAGTTTAATAAATTGTATTTTATAATTATGAAATATTATATACATGTTAAAAAGATCATTATTCATTTATGCATATACATATAATTGAGAAAAGCAAAATGCAAAAAAGATATACACAATATGTTGTCTCTTTCATAAACAATGACAAAACTCCTAAATATGTATATGCGAGTTGGTATATGATTTCATAAACATAAAGAAAGATGTGAAAGACTTTCCACCAGCCTGTCAACATTGATTACCAGGGAGAATGAGTGGAAGAGGATTGACAAAATAAAGGTCTCGGTAAAAAAAAAAAAAAGCATGCAGTAAAAGTTTACTGATACAAAAGTTTGGATACACACACACACACACACACACACACAAATAGACAGTGGCAGTTAAATGCTGCAACTTGGCCTTTGTCAACCTGAGATCCGGGTTGAGATCCCTGTGAAATGAGGACACCTGTTTTCATGGTCAATCTCCCAGCTGCATCTCTAGGCCATTCAGAACAGCTACTACCTTAAAGAGATCTATGTTTAATGTATATCTTTATCTCTTGGTGGAAAGGGTCTTTGGGATCTCTTGGGAGTGGGGACATGGTTTAATATTTGAACATTCATATCTCCTTAAGTTTTTGGATTTCTTCTCTGCATCGTATTGAGAAATGTCTGGCATCTCAGGAGCCTTTAATGAAGTTCCACTGTTGAGTTCAGGCTTCAACAGTCAATCAAGGTATTCTAGGTATTCTAGGTATTGGAGCTAGTACACTGTAGGTAGAATCTCTGATAGATGCTCTTATGCTGATAGATTGAATCCAATTAAAAATTACATAAAATTAAATTTATCAAAAGGCTGTCTTCATTTGTAGTATTCATTTAAGTATCCTTTCCCATGCCAGAATCTGTTTAAAACATCTTTTAAAAGGATTTGTTTGTTATTCATTTTTTTATTTCTTGTGGTGCCAGTACTTATAAATGCTTGATAGTTATTTGAATGAAGACAGTGATGACAAGATCATCATGGACTACTGCAGGGACAATTCTTCATTGTGTGGGTGTATACCATGCAGTGCCAGATGCTTACCATCTCTGGCGCCTGCCCACTCAATACCTATAGCACCCTTCGGTCATTCCAACAAACACTCCACCCCAATTCCAGCACCCTTTTGGGGATGTGGTGGGGGGAGCGGTGTCGGTGCTACCCTTGTTGGGAACTGCAGGATTAGGGTAACCAAAGTCTTTTTAAGTGTGGTAGTGCCCATGCTAAACCTTGAAGGATGAGCAGGATTTTAAAACCACAGAAATTGGAACACAAACAGCATATAAAAGAAGGAACCACATAGTGTAGACACCGTCTTGATAGATGAAATGGTTATGTCTGTGTTGGAAAGTTAGAGTGAAGTTAGAAGGGCATTGGTAAGGAGTCTTGCAGAGGTGAGAGGAGAGGAAGGTGTCAGTTCACTGTCTAATGCATCTTGCATGCTACTGCCAAATTAATTTCCCACAGCACTGCCCTGTTCAACAGTCCACTTGATATTGCCCGCTAGTCTTTACATCTTTGCTGCGTGCTGAAGGCATTTTATCTCATCGTATTGATCCCACTTTATCTCTTACTACTCCTTAAAATTAATTAGATATGTCTGGCTGTCCCGTTAAAGTAGTATTTCCTTCTTTATTTGTCGTCATGCTCACTGCATACTTTTTTTTTAAATGTCTTTCCTCCTATATAAATTCTATCATCATTCTGTCTATCCAAGTTTTTCCTACTCTTGGAAGCCTTCTCTCCAATGGAACTGGCCCATACCATACCATGCCATACCATCCTGATATCTCCTTCCTCTTTCTTACAGTATTTATTGTTTGTCCTACAGTATTTAGCATACAATGTATATGACTTTTCATGCCTCTCATTCTTCTTTCTCTGAGTAATTTTTATTCTCCTAAAGAGATGTATGACATTAAGATATATAGATACATGCCTCATGATGTATTTTAAAACTCCAAAGCAGCTTTTCATTTTCTTGGTCAGTTGATAAAAGGCATTGCCTTTTGAATGAAATGTTTGATACAGTATTAGATATTGAGCACCCTGAAAAATGTTTTTTATATTTAAATTATCATAATGATCATAGAAATTTGGATATTATACTAAATCGTAGCCCAGTCCTAATTTTAGAGCACTATTGGCCTCGTGTTATTTAGTTGAAGAATAACCACTGCCATATTTTGATCCTTTGTAGTTTTTAACTTTTTTCTTCTCCTTATTCTTTGCTCAAATGACATCTTACCCAGGATCATACTGTATTAATTCAATGCATTCCTTTCCTGAGGTGAGAAGACAGGGGTGGGAAGCAACCAACGGGAGCCTGCCTCACCTTTGTTCTCTTCCTCCCTCCTCATCTCCAATGCAAAGAGCACTGCATGAAAAATCACTGTAACTCATCTAATTAAAAAATGTGTATTAAAAAAACATTTTTTGTGACATCTCTTTTGGGATCTTAGTATAAAAATAGAAACACTTTAGTTTTACAGTGATTTTTAAGTACAAAGAAAAATGCTCAGGAATAAATGTCTTGTTTCAGCAATAAAAGAGTTAATATACTAAGCAGCAAAGACAGATACTTCGAGAGGATAGTGCTTTCTGTCTCTGTCATTTGTGGTTTAGGGAGAGGGGGTAGTGTTCTGCATCTGAAAGGACTTTAATGAATGCTGTCAGTGTTTGTGAGAGCTAATGGTCAGTATGGGAAAGGAGAGCAGGGGAAGTGGTCTAGCTGCATCAGGATAGGTGGGTGAGAGTTTGCTCTGATTGAACGGAATGTTCCACCGCGTTGCATCTTTATTCATTACCCTTTGTTCTTTATAATCTGATACACTGGTATAAAAGTGAATGCAGATATATATGTGAATGTGATTTATTTTCCTTTCAATCTGTTTATTGTGTACAGCAGGGCATATACTTCTCTTGTCTAGGTTGGATGCACGAATCTCTGTGCAGTGCTTTTTGCCCGTTGCCTAGACGATCACTTGGTTTCTCTGAGGATGTCTGGTTCTCGTAAAGAGTTTGATGTGAAGCAGATTTTGAAAATCAGATGGAGGTGGTTTGGCCATCAAGCATCATCTACTAATTCCGCAGTTGACAGCCAGCAGGGAGAATTTTGGAATCGAGGACAGACCGGAGCAAACGGTGGGAGAAAGTTTTTAGATCCATGTAGCCTGCAGTTGCCTTTGGCTTCAATTGGTTACCGAAGGTCCAGCCAACTGGATTTTCAGAGTTCGCCTTCTTGGCCAATGGCATCCACCTCTGAAGTCCCTGCATGTGAGTTCACAGCAGAAGACTGTGGCGGTGCACACTGGCTGGATAGACCAGAAGTGGAGGATGGCACTAGTGAAGAGGAAAACGAATCTGACTCCAGTTCATGCAGGTTGATTGTTTTCTTACTGTTAGAAATGGGGTGTGGGCATATAGTCTCTATAATGTTTTAAAATAAGTTAATATTATTATCATTAATATTAATATTATATGTATACCTCTATGCACAAACACACATAATATTTTGGTATGGATATGTGGTAGTTTTGGGATTTAAAAATATTCTGATACTCATTTTAATTATGTAAAATTATAAAGACAACAAATAGCATTCATTCATTTTGAAATACCTTGCATTCCATATATAGATCTAGCTCTGTCTTGAAAAGAATGTATAGTAGCAGTTTTATGCATCATTGCCTTGCAGTTTGCTTCATTCTTTTGCCTTCCTTAACCACAGCAGAACTATCAAAGACATTTCTACAGTGCAATTTCTGTGACATTTTAGTTTGCAAGATTCTAGAATCATTTTAAAGTCTTAATGAAAATGGAAGATTTCACAAGGAGACAGCACTGTAGTTGTCAGTATTTTCGTGCACCATGCGGGTGTCAGTCGTCTTTTTCTGTGGCTATTCTTTGTCTCGTCTGTGTTGCAGCTCTCCGGCTAACACAGAGAACACAGTGACATGTCTCTTTCTAAGATGACAGCTGCTAATTCCTGGTGCCTTCATCCACTTCGCCGAAAATTGTGCTGTGTAGGGCAATGAGGGGCATTCCTTCAGGAGAGTTTGAGGGAGTGTGCAGGGGTTAGATGTGGTCAGCTGGTGAAGAGGGGGCAAGAAGAAGGGGAAATGAGTTTGAGGAGAGAAAATAAAACATTGGAAATTTTACAATGATTTTATCCATATTCATCCTGGGAACCTGACTTGATCTTTGAAGTGGATTTTCTTTTTCATGAGCAGCATACTACCGTAGTATATTGTGTAACAAGTTAGAGCATGAAAGGCATCTTTCTGTCATCTACACTCAAATATTTCAAAATATTTAAAGGTGCAAATAGCTTGTCATTTGTGTAGTTTGATCATGGGTTCTTTCTCTTTTTAATGTATGAGATGGAGACAAATTGAGTTCATATATTCAAATATATCTTACTTGGGGATATTCACCACCTCTTCTTCTAACCCTCAGAACATGGAATTATGAGCTGTGGTGTTGGAATAATAACACATAAAGACCAGTCATCTATAATCATTTGTGTAATGGAGAGAAGGGAATATCTGTACATAGGTAACTAGTGTATTTCATTTTAAAAAATTTAATTAGTTCATGACTTGGCATTATCTTGAGGGAATAGGAGAAACTAATTTAATATGGAGATAGATCAATTGAGTTAATGTGCTTCCATTGTTTTGGGGGTTTTTCTTCTTTCTTTCTTTCTTTTATTTATTTTTTTTTTTGAGACTTGTTGCCATAGGAGAATAATGTATATAGTTCAAGGTTTATTATTTTTGTGGGAAACCAAACAGTAATCATCTTTCCATTTGAAAATCAATATAATGTATAAAGAATATTTTAACAAAATTAGACAAAATAAACCATTCATGTACCAGCATAAATTATAAAAATCTGAACATGTATCTACAACTTAGAGAGATTTTACTCATGTGATTATAAAATTTGTATATATGAATAATCTTGGAAAGGTTATATACAAACGTTGGTTACTATAATTCCTTACAACAAACATAGTTTGCATACCTAATGATTCCTGAAGTTAAATTAACCTATTCTTTAGTAGTTATATTGAAATATCATCTTGTTGGGACATTCATTATAAAAGAAAAAGATTGCTCTTTTTTTACTGAGGTGGCTATGTGCATACTTCAAGAATATAAAATTGGTATTTTTATGTATAGGAGACATAAATATAAGAAAATGATGTTTTAAAAAATCTGAAATATAGTTGTTTTAAAATTTTTGGTCAAGAAGATTGATAATGTAAATAATATAATGGGAGTCAACAGCTCACATCTACAGTAACCAAACTATTTCTAAGATACTGTTTCAAAACTAGCATGTACTTAAGTTGTCTCTGATTTTTAGGTATAAGAGGGGAACTATGTCAAAGCAATTTAATTTGTCTGATGCTTTAAAATTTCTATCTTAACATCTTGCAAAACACAAACATTCTAGATTTTAGAAATGTCTTTTGTGTGTATACTTTTACTTCTCCACTTTTTCTAGATTAAGTATATTTGATTCTTACATCTCCCTTTAGTCCTCTGGCTCTGAGTCTTTGGTTTTTGTCATAAGAGTGGATACATTTATTCGCCCCCAGCTTTTTGATTAAGTGAGCAGTCTCTCTAGGTAGTTGCCCGTCTAGTATAAACAAATCAGAAATTACCGCTGTTAATGTCAAAAGATGCTGCACAGATATTCATCAAATCTTTGTACATAACTTAGGAATGATTCTTTTTCTTTTTTTATTCAAGTACAGTTGTCTCCATTTTCGCAGATAATAACAAATATGACAAGTACTCATTTTATGAGTATACTATAGATTGATATCTTAGAATGTTAAAGACAATGGGGGAATACATATGACATATAGAGAATTTCTAGTTTAGACAGTAATAATATTTATTATTTAGATATCAAAACTCAGAATGACATTTTCAGTTGTTGGAAAAGGGAAGACCTCTGAGACTGAAGTTTTCACTAATCAGACAAAGGGGAGACCGCTAGGTGGTTTCACACACGCAGAGCCCTAACACCTACAGCAGGTCTGGACAATTCAAAGCCGGACTTAGGGGGCGTCACGGGTTGTTGATACGTTTGATCAGCTGTGTGCCAGCCAGGAGAAACGGCTGCCTGAGCCTCAGCCTGCTGGGAGTTCCCGCTGCCACAGATCTAAGTGATGTAAGAATTTCTCCTCTCTCCACTTTGATCTCGGGTCTGTGGTTTAGCCACCTTTTCTCCATAGGGGTCATCTAAGTCATTACTTTGGTATTAAAATACAAACTTTAGATTTTTTACACCATGAGTAATTTTAGACCCTCAGTAACAAAGTTGTCAGTCTTTCTGTGAACTTGAGGTTCCTAAAACTTTAATTCACGATGGATTCTTAACAGGGTCAGCAAGGTCTACACATGGCCCACCAAGTGACCTTGACACAAGCATAGCTTGCTCTTCACTTGATGTGCCAGCTTTGAAATTACATAATTTTTGACATTTTTAATTGGGGTAAATTCATTTCAAATTTTGTTTATAAAGTTAGACTTCAGTGCCAGACTATTTTTTAATAAGTATGCACAAAGTGTTACTGTACTTTACAGATATTCAAAAATAATAATATAATACAGTGATACAGTTAATGCTGACTGGGCGCTTACTCTCTGTGAGACACTGCACTGTTCTAAGCACTTCAGTCTATTAACTCACTTGGTCTTCACAACCAACTCTGAGTTAGATTACTGCTATTATACTGGGGTGGGCAAAACTAGGTTTATAATCATTAGTATGGAAAATGATACAGTAATTACTAAATAATGACACAAGGATAAACTCTGTGTTTCAGGGACTCACAACTGTAAACCTACTTTTGCCACCCTGCATTCTAATTTTACAGACGAGGCCAATAAGGCACAGAAAGGTTAACTCTCTCAAAGTTAGTAAGTAAAATAAAACTGCCTTTAAGCAAATAAATTATATGCATCTATTTATTATCCACACTTGAGACATGCTTATTGATTTTAGAGAGAGAGGAGGGGAGAGAGGAGCAGAGACATCAGTGTGAGGTAGAACATCAATCAGTTGCCTCTCGTAGGCACCCCGACAGGGGGTCAGACGTGCAGCCTAGTGTGTGCCCTGACTAGGGACCAAATCCCCAGCCTTTTTGCCTGTGCAATGAGACTTCAACCAAGTGAGACATTCTATATTTTCAGAACTGTTTTATATTTCTAGGAAAACCGTAAAGATAGTATATGGTGACTTCCTATGTACCCAACACCCAGTTTCCCCTATTATTATTATCGGTGTGGTGCATCTGTTACTATTAATGAATTAATATTGATACCTTATTGCTAACTAAAGTCCATACTTTATTCAGATTTCCTTAATTCCTACCGAATGTCTTTTTTCTATTGCAAGGTCCTATCTTGGATGCCTTGTGACATTCAGTTGTCATGTCTTCTTGGTCCCCTCTGGGCTGTGACCATTTCTCAGACTCCCCTTGTGTTTTGATGGCTTTGGCACTTTTGGGAATACTGGTCAGATGTTTTGTAGAATGTCTTATTCAATTGGGATTTGTCTGATGTATTTCTCATCACTGGACTGAGGTGGTGAGTTCTGGGGAGGAAGACCACAGAAGTAAAGGGGCATCATGGCAAGGATGCATTCTACCGACCAGACTTACCACTGTTGATACTGACCTTGATCACTTGGGAACTGCTGCATTTTGTACCCAAACAATTAATATGTAGATTTCATGCTCACATACCAGTAGGCAGTTCTCTGTGACTGTTCACTTAATCACCTTGTTCAACTTGAGTTAACATAATAGTTAGTGACTGGTTCTAACCAGTGTCTGCTTCTCTCTCCGGTTACTTTTCCTAGCCTGGTTCTGGAAAATGGCAAGCCTGGCTGGCTTACAGGCACATTGTTTTGACACGGCCTCGAATCTTTATCTACTGTCAGCAGACCTGTCTTATTGGTGGCTTGCTAGTCTGTGTTTCAACTACAGAGATCCTTGAAATATTGATCAGATGATTTGCTATTCTTTGACTCAGCCTGAAGGCATTTAGGTCCTCCTCTGCAGGCATGGGGCTGTCTTCATAATACCAGCTTTTCTCCAGAGCTCTCTCATTTTTCTTGACCCTCTTGGTGTTGTCTCTACATCTCCTTGCTTAAACCAGTCTGGTTTGGTTTGAAATTAAAATTGTCTGCATTTCCACATGAAACATTTTGTTTCCAAAGATGGCAAAGATTGAACTATAATGCACTTGTGTCTGGGATGGACGAATGGCATCATCTTCCCTCAAACATATATGCCCAGCCTTAGTACGGATTCCCTGGACACGGGCTATGGAACCTCTCCCCAGAAGCACTCTGTGTGCGTGCAGGTGCATGCATGCATGTGTGTGTGTTACATATTTTGTGTACAGTTGAAGCAGTTCATGAACCCTGGTACCTATCTGTATGCTCTATCAGTCAGCATTCATAGTGTTAAGCAACTTAAATTGACTGACTGATTTAAACAGAGTAACAATTTATTATTTAAACCGGATAAGAATATATTAGCTCCACTTCACAAGTTAACTCAGTGACCCAGATTTCTTCCATATTGTTTCTCCATCCTGCAAGGTGTTTCCCTTCCTTTATGGTCAAAGTGTACTCAGCTCCCCCACTACATTCCAGTTTATGGAAAAGACCAAAGAAAGAAAAGGAAGACGTTAAGCAAGTAACACAAGTTGCATATATCAATTCTGCTCCTGTTCCATTGTTGAAAACCCAGTCACCACTTCCGGCCAAGATAGCATAGGTGGACGCACTGTACCTCCACGCACAACCAAGATAGGAACAACAATTTAGAAACAGAATAACATCCAGGACTGACAGAAAATTGATTTAAATGGAAGTCGGACAACCAAGAAGTTAAAATAGACATGTTCATCCAGATCGCTAGGAGGGGCGGAGTCAGGCAGCTGGGCGCGAGTCACAGCACGGAGAGCAGAGTTGGGACCACTGGGCACTTAAGGCATCCGAGGGTGCATAAGGCATCTGGGGCGCGCAAGACCGCAGCGGGTGGACCCTGAGTGCACTTGCAGCAGCTGGCAGGCCCCAGCAGAGGGGTGGCACCTGGCAGACCCAGTGAGGCGGCGATTGTAAAGCAAGGCAGTGCACGCAACTCAGGATCCCAGCGCTGGGAAATAGAGCCTTGGGACACTGATCACGGACGCCTGTGGAAGTTGAGGCCCAGGGAGAGACACCCAGCCTCACAGGAGAGGTCCTTGGAGGGTCCCACAGCGTGCACAAGCCCACCCACACAGGAATTGGCACCAGAGGGGCCCAGTTTGCTTGGGGGAAGCAGCAGAAGGGACTGAGGTCCCAAGGAGAAGAGAGCAACCGCCATTGTTCCCTCTCAATCCCTACCCCACATACAACGTCACAACCCAGTGACTGGGGAGCCCCGCCCTGGTAAATACCTAAGGCTCCGCCCCCTACTGTAACAGGTGCGACCAGACCCAAAAAAAAAGAGAGAAAGAGAGATGGCTCAAACAGAAGAACAAATCAAAGGCCCAGAACTCATCTTTTTAAGCGACCGAGAAATAGCCAACCTATCAGATGCACAGTTCAAAACACTGGTGATCAGGAGAGGAGGCTCACAGAATTGGTTGATTTTGGTCACAAATTAGATGAACAGATGCAGGCTACAATGAAAGAAATGAAGGAAAATGCACAGGGAATCAATAGTGATGGGAAGGAAACTGGGACTCAAAACAATAGATAGGACCAGAAGGAAGAAAGAAACAACCAAACAGGAAAGAATGGA
>PVIA01014479.1:0-26886 GCA_004024845.1 Tonatia bakeri
TGCTTCTCAGACAAGGCCAAGTTAAAGGAGTTCATCATCACCAAGCCCTTATTATATGAAATGTTAAAGGGACTTACCTAAGAAAAAGAAGATTAAAAATATGAACAGTAAAAAAAAAGTCATCAAATGGAGGGTTAGCAACAGGGAAGTGGGAGGAGGAGGGAGGGGGAAAAGATATAGAGAATAAGTAGCATAGACAATAGGTAGAAAATAGGGGGAAGGTAAGAATAGTTTGGGACATGTAGACACTAAAGAACTTATGACACATGGACATGAACTAAAGGGGGGAATGTGGGTGGGAGGGGATGGGCAGGGTGGTGGGGAGTGAAGGGGGAAAATGGGCCAACCGTAATAGCATAATCAATAAAATAAAGAATAAAAAAAAGAGGAAAGCAAAAAAAAAAAAAAAAAAAAAAAAAAAAAAAAAAAAAAAAAAAAAAAAAAAAAAAAAAAAAAAAAAAAACCAGCATCAGGACACAATCAAAGGCACAATGGAGAAAATTCTCCAGGACAAATGATCTGGCTTGCTCCACAAATGAAAGGTATGGTTAGGGGACAGGGTTATAGATGAAAAGAGTTTTGAGAGGTATCAACAAATGCAATGTTTGAACCTTGTTTAAACCTTGATTCAAACCAACTAACCAACTAACAAAACTTCGAGATAACTCTAGATAATTGAACGTAGACTAGGAATTAAAATACATTAAAGAATTATTAATCTTGCTAGATAAAATAAAAAGGCTATCATTATGTTAAAGTAATTCCCATTAGAGATACAAATAAAATGGTATGTTTAGTATTTGCTTTAAACACGCCAGAAAAAAAAATAAAATAAAAAGACAAAGGTAAAGGTCAATGTAATATAAACAGCAAAACGTGAATAAATGTTCAAACTTTCACATGGTACAAGAAGGATCATTTTATGTTCTCATCGCTTTGTGAATGTTTGAAAACTTCCATAAAGAAAGGCTGCAATGCAGGCGTTGCTGTTCTTTTAACTCCACTGCGCTGCAGGCTCTCTGGAGGCAGCGATCACGACTGGTTCATCACTGTACGCCCAGGGCCCAGCACAGGTACTCAATCCACAGCCACTCCATGAAGGAGGGCTTCACACTGCCGTGGGCTGACCTGGCAATCGAGTAGGCCAGGGTGCTCAGCGCTCTTCTCCGAGAAAGAACCACTGGTCTTGAAGAAAGCAAAGGGCAAACCAGAGCCAGGAAGGGTCACAGGACAGCTGTGAGACAAAGGAGCTCAGGAGTTACGGTTCACTAAAATGCATTCCTTCTCTGAAGTATACCTCCCTGATCTGTCAACCCAGGTACAGCTGGAGACACTTGCTTTAGGTAACAAAGCAAGAAAGATAAAAGAAGTTCCACATCTGTCTCCAGGGCACAAGTTGTAACAGCCATGCTTTCATGTGCCCTCTGCACAAGCTCCAGCAGGCTAAACCTTGGACCGAGGCAACATGGAACAAAGTGCCAGCTGACCCATGATGGCCATAGGGTAGGAGCAAAAATAAACTTTTGTCATAAGCCACTGAGATTTGGGGTCCTTTCTATGCTAATACAAGAAAGAATAGGCAGAATTTGAAAGATGTCATCTTTAGATTTCCATCCCCTGCTTACTCATTTAAACACTAATCTGGTACTGCTACGAAGGGATTCTGCAGGTGCAATTAAAGTCCCAAGTCAGCTGACCTTAAAATTCAGAGACTATCCAGGCAATCCTGACAGAAACAGGTAAGCCCTTCAATAGGAGAAAGCCTCTCTGGCTGGAGGCAGAAGAGGTGCTACAGAGATCTGAAGAGTGAGGACTCAGCATGCTCTCACTGATCTGGATGGGGGTGACACTGAGAAGCAGAGAGCAGTCCTGAGCTGAAGGCCAGCAAGGACATGGGAACCGCAGACCTACAACCACAAGACAGTGGACTCTGCCGACCACCTGAAGGAACCAGAAGCAAAATCTTCCCCAGAGGCTCCAAGTAAGAGCCTCGCCTGACGAACGCCTGCACTTGACTCTGAGACACTAAGCAGAGGGCCCAACCAAGCCTGCTCTGTGAGCACACAAGCCTGCAATAAATGAGTGTTGTGTTAGATTGCTAAGTGTATAGGACTTTGTTATGCAGCCATAGAAAATTAATACCCAAGGCTTATATATGGGAGGCCTGTCCCTAATTTCTTACCCCAGGTATCCATTGTACTGTAAGGAATAAAATGTAAATTCACTTAAGACTATTTCTTTTTTTTTTTTTAATTTTTTTTAAATTTTTTTTTCACTTAAGACTATTTCTAATCCAGGAAAGGTTTTAATCATGATGTATTTTCTTCATCAAAGGTTCACATCAGAACTATCTGATGCAGAGACAGTGGCTGTTTAATAACTCTGAAAGCTCCCCTACCTTGAAATCCTTTGTTACTTATTAGCTACACATACAGGGCACTAAACAAGTATGTATGGTATTGTACAGCCCCACTCAGAGCTGTGGTAAAAAGTTTCTAGAGAATCTACAACCTGTTCTTCTTTATATTCTGCTAAAACACCTTGACAAGGTCTTAAACATACATTAGGCACTCAAAAAAAAAATCTGTCAGATTAATGTATTTACTATATTGAATTAGCCTTGGTTATCCTCCGGTGAGCAAAAGGTAGTTATGAAGAACATAAAAGGAACATAGCAAAGGGAAAAAGCCACAAGACAAAAGCTTACTTTTACATCTGGCACCCGGGCACCGAGGCTGTTGAGTCCCACGATGGAGTAGAAAGCAGATTCTAAACTTGTGAAAGGGCGGTCCAGCGAAGCTTTCAGCCTCTCCACATCATGCTTGGTGAGGTAGTGAGTGGGCGTCAGAGCCAGCACGCTGGCTGTGATTGTCAGGGACAGCAGGACAGTGCCTGAACCTTGGGAGAAAACAACTATTAAACACACTCAACACTATCCCGAGGTTCTACACAGAGTTCCAATGACGATGCCCACCAAGGCCTAGGAACCAAACCATGCGAGAAAGGGTGAGGGGACTGGGTGGTTGAAACTGGAGAGAAGCCTTCAGGGAGCGGGGGGGGGGGGGGGGGCACAGTTTTCAGCTATCTAAAGGACAGTCCTCCCAGCAGCCTCTGTGTGTCTGAAGCACAGGACTCACCACGCCACTGCTGTTTCAAGCACATTAGCAACTCCTGTGCCTCTCAGGACAGACCCAACCCTGAAACCTCAGCGTGGCCTTGCCAGCCTCTCAACCAGATCTCTTCCCTCACTCTTCCCCCATCTGTGGCTCTCTGGCCTCCTCTCCCCTCTACTCCTCTAAGGACCGTGTTCTTTCTTACCCAGCACTTTTTCATGCTTTTTCCTACTTAAACTTTGCTTAATTTTTACTTTCAGATTATAGTTCAAGTATCTCTTCCTTAATAAAGCCAATAGCCCTCTATTGGATGAGGTCCCAAGCCAGTACTATGAGTAGTGAAGAACATGGCCTCTTGAGCCAAGTTTAAATCCAATTATTAGTAATGTGACTGTGGCAATTACAACATGGTCAGCTTATGCCTCAGTTTCCACAAGTGTAAAAAGGGGTTAATAATAATACCTGCCTCTCAGGGTTAAGAGCACTACCTGAGTTAATATATAAAGGTAGAATAGTGGCTGACATTTAGTAAGGGCTATCAAAATATTAGCTAAATTGTTACCGTTGCCATATCCACTCATAACAACCTGTACTTCTAGCAAATATTTTTCACAACTTTAATAGTGTAATGTCTGATGCTTCTGCTACACTCTAAGCCCCATGAGGATAGACTGTTTCTCTTGATCATTCCAATAGTTTTAAATCTTACACACTGCCGAGCACTAAGGAACAGAAATAAAATTAATCCTCACCTATTATGCCCAGGGAACAGGAACAAGTTATAGGAGTGATACAGTCTACTTTTCATTATAACACATGCAAACAATTTTGAATGGGCTATGTCATAAACTTTCTGCCCTCCAATGAACAGTCATCAATCAAGGCTCTCATTAATGGTCCTAAATCCTTTGTCTAGAGTGGCAAGCTTAGTTGGAACTAGAACCTCTTAAGAAAGGAATCATTATATCCATTTTACAAATAAGAAAACTAAGGACCAGAATAGTTTACACAAAGCCAATCTTGGACTCAAGGCCAGGTGTAACTACAGTGTTCACACTCCACCACTTTTTTTGGAGAATGATGTAGAAGGGATGCCTATCTTGGGGCTTGAAGGTTAGTTCTATTTAAGTCCTTGTGTGTATTAAATAATCTAAAGAATGGAAAAGCTGTTTTTAAGAAAACCTAGAGACATCTACATGTGGAATATTCATTCATCTAACATTTATTGAATACCTACTATGCACCAAGCACTGTTTTGGTGTTAAAGATACGACAGGAAACAGAACAAAGAAAAACCTCTAACCTCATGGAGCTTGCATTCTAGTGTGAAAAGAAAAATATCATGCAAAATAATTAAGATGCATCATTCATCACTTTAAAAGGTGAAACACGCAATGGAGAAAAATAGAGCACAGAAGGGATACCTGAGAAAAGCCTCAATTTTAAATACGGTAGGCCAAATGAGAAATAAAAATATTGTGAGAGACTTGAAGGAAAAGAGGGAGTAAATCATAAAGGCACTTGGCGGGAAATAAGCACAAGAAGAAAATCAAGTTTGAAGACCCTGAATTTGGAGTGTATATGTGTTTTAGTTACTTATTTTTTTTAACATTAGCAAGGAGAACAGCGTGGCTAAACAGGAGTAAGCAAAGGGTGAGGAGTAAGGACAAGGTGACAGAGTATCAGAGGCCCAATCCAGAGGGCTTTGTAAGCCACTTTGGCTTACAAAAGGATTTTGGCTTTTGCTGAACAAGATGGGAGCCACTAGAAAGTTTTGAGCAGAGGACTTACATTTTAACAGGATCACTGTGTTGAGAATAGACAGTACTGTGTTGAGACTATACAAGACCAGGGACCTAAAGAGGGACACCAGTTAGGAGACTACTGCCATAATCCAAGTAAAAGATGACAGTGTGGTTCAAGCCAGAGTGACAGCAGTAGAGGTGGTGAGAAGTCTGGCTAAAATTTATAATTAAAGCCAGAACTGCTAATGGTTAGAGAGATGTGAGCAAAGGAGGAGTCAAGATACTAATGCTGAATGAATCCCCAGTCCTTGTGTACATGTATGTATTCAATACATTAAGATCTAGTGAATGACTACGATCTATCTAGCATTTTCCCAGCCAGACTGTAAATTACCCTAACATAGCATCTGTGTCAGAATCCTAATCTTCCCACCTCCCAATAATGATAACAATAACTTCCTTGGCTAAAATTTGCACACTTAATACAGGTCGGGTATGCCCGCACTAAGCTAAGTGCTTTGCATGCATTTAGTCATTAAATCCTCAACATCCAAGTGAGCACAGTTTACAAACCAAGGTATTGACACTCAGAAGTAGTTACCTGCCCTAAGACACATAACTAGCTGAGAAGCAAACTGCAAGCAGTTTGAATCCAGAGTTTGTTTTTAACCTCTTTGACCCTCATCTTAAATAACGGAGCGCTAAGCCACTGACATTCATTGTTCCCTCGGGCAGGTTACTTCCTTCCTCAGGATCCGCTCTTCCCTCCCGTCGGTCAAGTGGAAATAACAATAGAACACCCGGGACACTACATGAGACTCTATCCTGCAGCGACCACTCGTTAACTAGCAATGCAAGTAACTTTCCTGAGTGCTAACTTAGACCAGTACAACTCTAAGCTATTCACGGAGATTGTCTCATTGAACTACACAGCAATTTACGAGACAGACAATGTGACTAATCTGTTTTACAGACGAGAAACTGAGGTGCAGAGCGGTTAAGTAACTTGCGGTGGGGTCACATAACGAATACGTGGCGGACTACAAGTTTGCACCCGGAGAATCTAACTCCATTACTTATTCTCTAAACTCTCAAAGAGGTGTTTTGGTTTGTTTGTTTATTTGTTTGTTTGTTTGTTTTTTACCTCATTTCACTAAAAAGGAAGCTAATGGCCCAACGGATAATTTGTCCGAAAGCTCACTCTTCGGCCTCCCGACCCGGGAGCCCGCGCGAGTCAAATGAATGAGTGAAGCCAGGCCTAGGGTTAACCATGGCCGCAGTTCCCAGCCTGGTCCTCGGGGGTACCCGTAGCTCGGCACCGCACCCACCCCCCACCTGCCTCAGGTGCCAGGCAGTCCCACCCGCTCAGACCCTCCGTTAGACGTTCAACCCCATGAGTGCGGGAGCCCATGCCCCTTTCCCGCAGAGGAAGGGGACCCCGCGGAGGCGGCTCCCGAGTGGCGAACACTAGCCTCCCATGGGCGCCGGCCCACTTGCCGAGGCGTGCCGTCCGCGGGGCTCCGCCGTCCAGCCATGCGCAGCACCTTACCCGGCAGCGCCATTCCTCCGAGCAGGTCCCCAAAGGGCCCGAAACGCAGGCTGACTTCCGCTCGGGAAAGTGGCTTCAGGAGCGCGCCGGAGGGGACGCCGGGGACTCGCGGCAGGCTCCGCGTGCTGAGATGGACTCTAGGCACAGGTCAGTCCCCGCCCTTCCGCTGGGCCGGGCCGCTTCCAGTAGCCAAGGCTGGAATTCCAGTCGTGGCGCGCAAAGGGCAGGGCAGTCGTAGCGTACAGGGCCGCCTCCCCCCGCGCCGGGGCCCACTTGGAACCGGCCGCCTCACAACGGTCCTATTCCGGGAGATACCGCGACGCTATTGGACGAGCCTTCAGGGCGGGCTCGAGACGGGGCCTCCTTTGGTTGGTCGGTCGCCTGTCACTCAATCGGGAGTGCAGCGGGCCAATTTTAAAGAACTAGGAAGGGTCAGGCGAGAAGGGCAGTCGGTATTCGAGAAGGGGTTTTTTCCCCTTTGGAAAATTGTGGCAGTGTCCTTCAAAGATTGTTTTGGTTGTTAATAACTGACCTATGAGTGACTTTTTATCTGATTTACAAAGCTTTTGTGTTGACTCAATGACTCCTCATAACTCTTTGAACAGCATATTAGCCAAAGTTGAGAAGATTTTGAAATAACAGGTTCAAATATGGAAGTGACTTATCTAAGAGCTAAATGATAACGAACTCCATTTATTGAGCGTTAACAGGATAGCCCGACAGTGTGCTAAGGGCTCTACGTACACCCTTTTACTCCTTATCACCATTCTGTGAGGTACAGTTATTCCGTTTTATAGAGAAAGAAACTGAAAGTTTCAACTCAGTTTGACTCTATAATCTGTACTTTTAACTATTATGAACGTATGAAGCATGAACAATATGGTAACTCTTATTATCGCTGTTAGTGTCCCAGATATGATTATCCCAAATCGGGAGAGTCAGTTCTTGCTGTGTCTGGCGGTCTGTTCAGTATGGTAGATACTGACTATATGTAAATATTTAAATTAACTAAAAATAAAAATTCAGTTTGTTCCAGACACATTTTGAAGTGGTCACGTGTAGCTAGTGGATATCGTTTAGACAGCAGAATTATAGAGCATTTTTCACTACCACAGAAAGTACCATTGAACAGTACTGATCTAGAATATAAAAAGAACTCTTTCAGTTCGGTAGTAAGACAACCAGTAGTGTGCTGGAGCTGTTTCATACGTTTGTTTAAGCCAATGGTTAAATTTGTCAGGAATTTGCAAATTGATTGTTAAATGCAGCTATTCATAAAAATTAAATCATACAGACTTACAATGAAGTAAAGTATATTGAAAACCGAACTCAGCCCTGGCTGGGTAGCTCAGCTGGTTAGAATGTCATCCACATGTGCCAAGGTTGTGGGTTCGATCCCCTGGCAGGGCACAAGCAAGAAATAACCAATGAGTGCATAGGTAAGTGGAACAACAAAGCAATGTCTTTCTCTCTCTCTCTCACCCCTCCCTCCTTTATTCTCTCCCCCTCCCCCTACAATCAATAAGTAAAAAACTTTGAAAAGAAACCCAAACTCATCATTTCCTTATCAATTTAATTTTTTAAAAAAGGAGCCACTTTAAAAGGAGCTGGAGCAGCCACACCAAAGGTACTGCTTTGCTGTCTTGTGTCTCAAACCCTTGGAACATGAAAACAGAGCAACATAACCTTTGCACTGGGCCTAAACAACTTGATTCCCCAAAGAACTGTTTGCAAAAATAACAATTAGCAATAGCGCACCTTGGATAAAACTCATTGGCTACTATACTGCCACTGCGCGAAGCTTTGCAAAGATAATAAAAAAAGGCAGTTTTTATACTTGATGCCTACTTGACTGAAAATTAAAAACATTGTTTAGAATTAACGTCACTATATTATCTTCACCAGTAGAAATGCTTTCCATCTATTAAGGTAATTGTTCCCCTTCCCTTTCTCATAAATACTCATTGCATTTGTCTCCTAATGGGAACATGATTTGAGCTTCCGCCTGAATTGATTCCCGAGTAGCTATTCCTACTGATCTCAGATAAATACTTGTTTGCCTCTCACTTTGAAAGGCCATTTTATTTTTAGGTTAACAGTTTCTTGCTTTGTCATTGCCTAAACCTAATGGTGGATAAAATGTTAATAGAGATTAAACTTAAAAATGTGTCATGTCTATAGACTTTACATTGTGAAAAGCACAAAAACTTGAAGAAATATTTTTCTAGTATTTGAACAACTATTACCCAAAAACAATATCATAAATAAATGAATAATACATTAGAAGGTATCATGTGCTATAGAAAAAAAAGAAAGGGTAAGTGGGATTGAGGGAGGTGCAGGGGGGTCTTCTACCTCAGTCTCTTTTTAACAGTGGCGTAGTATTTCTTAGCTATCCATTCACTCCCCGTGAGGCTGACAATATGCTAAGTGCTGGGGATACAACTATGACCATGTAGATAAGATTTCTTTAATAGTCTAATGGGAGACAGTCAATAAACAACACAAATTAACTTGGTAATTGTAGGTAATGATTAAACGCTATGAAAAACAAGAAAGTCACTGTAAGACTGGGGTGGGGAGAGGCTACTCAACCCAGATTGGTGGTCACTAAATGCCTCTGAAAAAGTGACATTTAAGCTTTTACTTGAGTGATGAGACAGAAGCAGTCCTGAAAAACTAATTTTTCTCATCCCCTCTTTATTCCTAGGATCTGTCATTGGGAAGAAGTAGTGATCCCTTATGCTTCTGACAGTGATTCAGAAAATGTGGATTTGCAGCAGAGCAGCTTAGAGGATATTAAAAAGAGCCCAAGTAGCCATGAATTTACAGGTGAACAGGGGAAAGGATAAGAAAAAGGGGAGGGGCAGCTCTTTTCAAGTCACCTGGCTGGGTGACCAGCCCTTAACTAGACTTTGACAATGAATTTGGTCCCTGACTTTAAGACCTTGGAATCTGGTTGGCAGAAAGATAAAACACATTATTCTAGCCATACAGGAAACTAAACTTGGTCCTAAGACAAATAATCCTGCCAACTTTCACAGAGTGTAAGTGCTAGAAGGATTCTGAGAAGGGTATGAGTGAAATCTGGATTGAGCTACAGAGTAACTCACTCATTTATTCTGCAAACATTTATTAAGTACCAATTGCTGGGTATACAACAGTGAACAAGATCAACATGGTCTCTACCCTCACAATTGTACATCATAGTGCTGAGGACCAAAATAAGTAAGATAGAGTAAGTAAAGTAATTATAAGTTGTAGTAAACACTGAAAGAATTAAACAAGGGGCTGAGACAAAAAAAAAATAAAGGGATGGAAACCTAATTTAAACCATATTTGCCAGAGAACACCTGTCTGAGAACAACCCATGTGAGAAGTAGAGGGAAGAGCATTCTGAGTAGGTGGAACAGCATGTGCATGAGACAGGAAAGACTGGTGTGTTTGACGAACTGCATTCATTTGTACATTCATCCAACAAATATTTGTTGACGCTCTAAACTCTGTGCTCTAAAACTGATCTAGCTCCTGGAGATGTAGCAGTGAACAGAACAGACACAATATACTCATAGATAAACCAGTGATTGGAACTTAGTATGATATGTGTGATTGAGGATGGGGGGGGCAAATATAGAGAGCTTTATTAGCAGTTAGAAGGATACTTAGCCAAAATGGGCAAAGAGGAGATTCAGGGCAGGCATCCTGGAGCTGAGTCCTGAAGGGCAAGTAAGAGTTCCATATGCAGTGAGAGGTAAGGGTAAGCGCGGGAGAAGGGGGGAGACATGCAAGCAGGAGGAAATCTTGTGAAAGATAAGAGGCAAACTAGAACATGACTTTTACTAGATGCCAAGAGCGTGGCAGGCAGTGGGAGGAATTTGCAGAAGAATCTGTAAAAACTGAGTGGTAGAAACCCTCAGATGACGGGTGTGTTGAAAAGGAAATGGTAAACGTATGTGCCCAGTAGGAATAGGGGTTTGGTACTGGAAAGCAGAGGAAGTAAGGGTGTAAAGCTACATGAAGAGGATGATGACGCCACATAATTGTGGTCACTCAGTGAGCAGAGGACTGATATTTGCCAGCACCTCTCCGATGCTAGTTCTGTGTCACCCAAATGAGGTAGGTCCTATTATCACCCCCCTTTTGGAAATGAAGAAATATGCCCAGAGAAAATAAGGCCCCACAGGTCCAGAATGCTAGAAAAAGCGGAACAAAGATTCCTGGCTCTGGAGCCTGTCCTCTTAAAGTATATCCCAGGTCGGGAAGGAAATACCTCAAGCTCTTACTGCAACCTGGGCAAGTGGGAAGAGATCAGCAAGGGGTTGCTACAATATTTGAAGCTCTCATCATCACAGTCATACACTTTTGAACTTGAATAATATATACCATTTAAGTGCTTACTGTGGGCCAGATACTGGATGGGATACAGCTTGCATTTCCTCAGTTAATCCTCACAATAATCCTGTTTTACAGGTGAGGACACTAAGGTTCCAAACAGGCAAATTAACTCAATGAAGGTCATAGAACTAATAGGTGAGAGAGCCAGGACTCCGGCTTGTCTGAAACTGAGATGGAAAGTTTGTGCTCTTAACCACTCTGGCACAGTTCACTCAGAAAGGTTTCTGTAGCTTAGGAGGCCCTTAGAGAACACTGAATTTGTGATTGAGAAAACTGAGACTCATGAAGGAGAAGGGACTGGGCAGAGCAGGCAGTGAAGGTGAGAACAGGATCTGTCTATGCTGAAACCCAGTGGTTCTCCCCATAAAACCATGTAACTTTACATAGTAGGGAGGCATCATTTGCTGTCTTTCTTTCGGTGTTAGGCTCAGGCATCTCCAGCCTCCCTCTGGCATCCCTCACAGCGGGGTCCAGCTACCCGTCCCACGAGGACCGCTTCAGTGAGGACACCGTTGAGAAATTGATCAGATCCATCCAGGAGTTTTTTAATGGTGAGCTAAAGGTATGCACAAGCAATCTCTACAAGTTATCTAACTTTATTTTAGACATTTGTTATTTCTTTTTATACAAATAATTCATAAACTATAAATTTATATTTGTACTTTTATTTCTATTTATAGTATGTATTTATTCATTTGTAAATTATTTTATAAATGTATATAAATATACTTATCTTTATACTTATATAAATATTTAATTTATATATTAACATAATTATACTAATATTCATAAAAATATTAAATTCCTATAAAAACAAAACTATAATTAAAATTAAGAGTTAATCTTTCTTAATTCCACTTTTCTGAGATGACTACTGTTAATATTTTGGTATATATATTTTCAGACATTTTCCTATGCATACCAATGAATGTAATTTTTTTTTAAAGATTTTGTTTATTTATTTTTGGAGAGGGAGAAGGTGGGGAGGAAGAGAGGGAGAGAAACATCAGTGTGTGGCTGCCTCCTGTACACCCCCCACCGGGGACCCGTCCACAACCCAGGCATGTCCCCTGAACTGGTGACCCTTTGGTTCACAGGCTGGTGTTCAGTCCACTGAACCATACCAGCCAGGGCCCAATGAATATAATTATAGAAAAATTAACATCAGAAATGGTGGGAGAAAAAATTTCTAAGTCAATAACTAAAATCTATATTATCCTACTTAATACAGTATTCTTTTGTTTAGGTGAAGCATTCATTCATTCGTTCGTTCATTTATTCTATGAGAGTACATAACAAAGGTAAAGGAAGGCGTTTCTGAGGAAGTAACCCTTGGGCTCAGATCTGAGGAATGAATAGGAGAAAACAGAAGTTAGAATTGGAGTGAGTGTTCCAGAAATAGGGAATGATGTCTTTAACAACCTTGTGGGAGAAAGGAGCAGAGCGTATTCATTGAAGTCTGGTACGCTTAAATCCCAGTGCCAGAGGTGTTTGTCGTTTGTTGACGGACATTTAGGTTCCCATATTTTGGCTATTGTGAATAGCGCTGCAATGACCACGGGAGTGCAGATATCTCTTTGAGGTCCAGACTTCATTTCCTTTGGATATATACAT
Source organism: Tonatia bakeri (assembly GCA_004024845.1). Classification (NCBI taxonomy): domain Eukaryota; kingdom Metazoa; phylum Chordata; class Mammalia; order Chiroptera; family Phyllostomidae; genus Tonatia; species Tonatia bakeri. Next base: position 12,417 of record PVIA01014479.1, read on the forward strand.
ATACACAGATGTTTTGGGTTTGTGAAAATTCAACAAGCTTTACATTTTCTCTATGTATAATACCAATAACATTTTTTTAAAAAGATTTAAAGCCAGGATGTCAGTCTTTACTTTGATTCAGACTATTCTTTATACTTCGTGTCATAAAGGATTCTTTGTAATTAATTATAGGCTTGAATTACTGCAGTGAATTGGTGGGGGGGGGGGGTGCAGTCCATTTCCTGCCTTGCCCTGAGTCTGCATCCAGTCAGGGGGGCAGATGAATTAAGAAGGTGATTTTGTCAGAGTGTTACAGATGCCATGATAGCAGTGCACACCTGTAGTTTATGGATACACTTGGGAAGAGCACCTGACCCTGCTCCTGGAAAATGCATGGTCCAAGTATTAAAGGAGATACAGCTTTTAGTCAGTAAACAAAAAGAAGAAATGGAGAGAATTCAGAAGGCACCAAGGCCCAGAAGCAAGAAAGGGCAGCCTGAAAGTGAATTTGGCTAAAACACAAAATGCTGCCAGACAAGGGGAGAAATGGATTTGAAGAGATTAACCGGGATCACATTGGGAAGGGCCTTGACCTCCATGGGTGCTATTGGAAGATTTCTGATAGGAGTTCCTTGGTCATATGTGCATTTTTAAAAAGATCAGTCTGGTAATAGTCTGGGGACTATATTGGAGAGAGGCAAAACTAGAGCAGAGAAACCTAGTGTTGCATTGTTATACATCCTGGTAAGAGAGAATGAGGCCACCAAGTCAGTCTCTTGCTGTGTATTGCTACTTGTTTTCCAGAGAGCTTATACCAGTTTTATACCACCTATATGGGGGCGGGGGCGGGGGGGGTGGGGAGAAATTTTCACAAGATGATGAAGTTATTGGTCTTTTATTTTCCTCTTTATATGTACTTTTTTCCCAAGTTTCAATGATGATTAGATAGTGCATATTTAGCAAAAGAGGATAATTCAAAAGGGATTTTATTCTTCAAATCAGAGCTTGCATTTTAATAGGGAACTATAAAGACTCAAAATAATAAATGTTTAATGACATCAAGAAAACTAAAAGTAACAAACAGCATCAGAGGTTAGCTTTGGGAATCTTAACCAGACAGCAGTGTGCAGGGCGGGCAGGTGAGGAAATGAAGACAGGCAGACAAGCCATGAGGGAGCACTTAGAAATCCAGCTGAGAGGGAGAGTGAAGTCTTGAGCCCAGGCAGGGCCACTGGACAAGGAATTTCAGTCCTCTGTAATTTACTCATTCCTCATAATAAAAGATTGACATTGGATTGAATGAGATGTCAGATGTTTAAAATGTTCTAAGAAACTTCAAAAGCCCTCTATAAATAACCAAGTGGGATTATAATGTATAATTGTGTTTTTATGATTTTTTTTCACAAATTCAGAGTGAACGTGAGAAGCTGACATTCCTAAGATCTTTGTCTTCTCTCAGCGAAGCTTTACCTGATGATGAAACCGCAGACTCATTCATTCACAGCCACATCGCAGACATTGTGCATTCCATCTACGTAAGCTTTCTGACTTTATCACAGATTATCGGGACCATGCGAATTCGGGGACCTGGTTAACAAATGTTCTAGTGGTTTCACCTGTATTATCAATTCCCTTATCCTTTTCTCATGTTAATATCACTGCATGGAGGAGAAATACCCAGGGGTACTCCTTTCCTAGGACAGGTAACTTGGAATAATATTAAACACTGTATTAGAGATGTGGGTTTAGTAGAAAGGAGTGAGGATGCCTAAGCTGGAAATAATCACTGGTAATAAAAATAATGAGTAACAGACACTGTCTAACAGTTATCAAGGGCTTCTAGGTATTATGAGTTAGCCTGTTTAGTGCTCACAACTACCCTAGGAAATTAAGTAGCACTGTCAACCTCAGTTTACAGATGAGGAAACTGGTAAGAAAGGTGAATGACCACATCAGCTCAAAGAGCTAGTAAGAGGCAGAGCCAGGCCTCAGGGTCTGGCTGCAGAGAAGAAACTCCTAGCCTGGCCACTGTCCTGTTGCCAGACCTGTGGGGCCAAGGAGCAGAGCCCTCTGAAGGACCAGCTCCTGTTCTTGCAGGCCACGCACACCGCTGACCATTTGGCCTAATGTCTTGGCACATTCTCTGCTCTCTCCCTCCTGAAGTTCTTTCCCTCTCGTCGCAGATGGTGGTGGAAAAGGAACCCCTGCACTCTCTCTTCAGCCCTGTGCGCCAGGAGGTCTTTGTCACCATCACTGACCTCAGGTGACGCCCACATGCCCCTACCTATGTGTCCTGGTTCTTCACTCAGCACCAATGGCAAAGTCAACTCACATGTTCCATATTTTGTTTTAACTTCTCAAAACTATTTAGGCAGAGAACTGGGAGCCAAATCCATGTTTCTGTGTAAGAAGTTTGATTTCGTGGATGCTACCATTGGTATCTGCAAGACCTGATCGGAACCTGTTTAGGGTTCAGTTTTGTCCAAAGTATATTCAGTGGAAAGTTACTACCATGTCTGCTTCATGACAGAGTTCTGCAGACCAAGAAATTTGAAGGGCTGTCTTCCGTTCACCTTTCTTGGAAATTCGTACAGCACATTATTTGATTAAAGGTTCCAAGAAGTTGTATAGTTAAAATGGTTTTAACTTGGTTTAACCTGCCATTCCCCAAACAGACACACACTCGGCAGAACGCACTTGGAAAAATCATACTTTACTATATTAGACCACAGCAGATTTCTCTTCTGTAGTTAAACTGGAGGAAAGCCTGGAAGGACATCGCTCCAGTGACCTCCTGGGGAGGTGGGCTGGGGCGGGGGGGGGGGGGGGGGGGGGGGGGGGGGGGGGGGGTTGGGGATGGGTGGAGGCTCTGAGCCTGAACCTCTTTCTCTGACCTTTTGTAAGGTGTTATCTAAACACGCTGACAAGCTCACCATTTATCTCTTCCATTAGAATGATACAGCAGTCTGACTCCCCTTCCCTTTGGTGTTACTTTGATCTCTGCTCATCAGTGTCAAGTCCAACTCTTCCCTGCTTGCTATTCCCCAACTGTCTCTTCTTAGTTACCGAGGTGCACACTTGCTGTTTGGCTCCCAAGATCGAGATGACTTGTTCAGCCTTCTCATCAAAAGTATAATCACCCTCCCCTCTGAGAAGACTCTTACCCGGCTGCAGGAAATCATGCCAAGTGGGTCCTACAACTCAGAGGTAACTCACACTTTGCTTTAATAACGTGCCACCCCCGCCCCCCAGTCTGCTGCTAATGGCCGCTGGAGAGTACATTTGATTTTTTTGGACTTAGCCAAAAACCATTTAAGCCAAGTCTGGTGAATGGAATAAGTGGTTAAATTAAGTAGCTTCTTTTTCCTCTTTATTTCGTCTTCTTTTTCCCTTCATTTCTTAGTCCCTTTCTTTTGGCTTTAAAATAAGGCATAGCTTTCATACACTTAGCAAAATTTAGAGTTAGCATGTGCTATAAGCATCATGATAGGCAACAGAAATACAGCAGTACACTCTCCGATCCAGGGAGCTTGCATCCTCGTGCATATAAGCCACTGGTAAGTGTAGTATCAGGTGGTAATGAGTGCTGTGGGAAAATAAAGCAGGGAAAGAGGCGGATAGAGCGTACTGTGGTTGGGAGGAACGGGTCTCCTTACCCAGGGCGGTCAGGGAAGCTTTCCTGATGAAGTGACTGTTGAAAAGACAGAGTGTGGGCATCTCTGGAGGAGAATCTTTCAGGCAGAGAGAAGAGGAGGTGCAAAACCCTTGATTTCTTTCTGCTACTAGTAAACTGGTTGGTAAAGCAATTGCCAAAGGGGACTTTATTTCCCTTCGTTTCACGATAGCAGAAAGAGTCATAAGTCAAACGTTAAAAGCACTTTGATGCCCCTAAGTCATTCCCCAAATGCAGTTAGAATCAGTTAACTGAGTGCCCAGTAATGCCGAGATGTCTGTGTAATGTGAATGTCTGTCGTTTCACAGACTGCCCACCAGCACAGGCAGACTGGTAGGGGGCTGCCTGCCGGGGTTCCTGCTGGTTCTGCAACGTCCAGTGAAGTCTCGAGATGACGAGGGAACCTTCGGAGTGTGCAGTGTCGGGGAGCTTCCCGTCGGCGGGCACTGCTCACCCCTGTGCCTTTTCAGTGTCCCTACAGGCAGACGTTCCAGATGTTCTCTGAGATGCTCCAGAGTCTGGTGGTGAAGGACCCCCACTTGGAAAATTTTGACATTATTTTTAAGGTAAACAGGGTATCAAGGGAGAGTGGGAAACTTTCTATTAACTGGTGAACGTGGAAGAAGAAAATATGGCAGGATGAAGTTTTAAGAGCTAGGGTATATCGTAGTTAAGAGTATCATCTCTCTGTTTTGAGTCTGACTTGGATTCAAATTCCGAGTCTCTGCCATTCATTGATTATAAATTCAGCAAGGAATGTGATTTTTCAGAGTCTCATTTCTTCACCTTTAAATTGAGATAATGATTACTATATTTAATAAATGGCCTTCAATAAGCGATTTAAGTGGTTGCTGTAGTTAATTCCTTAAGTTATTATTGCTTGCTACTATAAAAAGGTTTCAACTAGTGACAAGAGAACAGAGTCAGCCTCATGAATGAGTAAATAGGCAGCTGTCTGCCCGGTGAGATTTAAAGGTGGTTAATCCCCACCTGTACCAGTTCCAACGTGAGCCATTCCTCCGTTAGAAATTTACTCATTGGAATGCATTCACTGTAGTTCAAGCAGCTTGCTCTCTTGGCCCCTTTCAAGATGCAGATACCCTGGAAAGGGGCAACCCTTTAAGCTATTGTTAATCATTTATGCCTAAATACAGATGGATGTTTATCTTTGCCACTGTCAACCTTAACATTATTTCTCATTTCTCTTATTTTTGTATATCAGCTCTCCAGCCAGATTGGGTTTCTCTCCTTTATCCGGTCGTGCCATGTACTTCCCCACCTTAGTTCCAGTCATTTCTTCTTTATGAAGCTCCTGTTGATGGATATTTTCTTTTTCATGAATCCTTCCCTGACTGTTGCAGGCAGATGCAACTTCCCCCATCCTCAGAGTTCTTTAATAGCATGTCATTAATTTCCTTTCTTTCCAAAGCAGGTCTCAGAAAGCTGAAAACACACAGAAGAATAGAATAAATAACTGAAGAAAGTGGGATGAAGGGAAAATAAGTCTAGAAAATAAGCCCCTATAGAAGCCAGAGCACCCGATCCCCTACCAGGGGTGTCCCACCTTTTGGCACCTCTGGGCCACTCTGGAAGAAGAGACGTTGTCTTGGGCCACACATTAAATGCATTGTGACACATAATCACAAAAACATCTCATAATGTTTTAAGTAAATTTATGGTTTTGTGTTGGGCCGCACCGATAGCCCCTACCCCGAGGCCCCTGCGGCCCCGGGGCTGCAGGTCGGATGCCCCGGCAGGCCTTGTGCCTCGTCGCCGTCCTCCCACTTTGCTTTCCAACCAGAACTAGTTTACCGTTCAGGAAAATGTTTTTAGACATAGTAGTGACAAGTGGAACTTCTCTCTGCACGTTTCCTTCCCCTCAGAATACAGGTGCTGTCCCAGATCTTCCTGATAAATCACGCAGGCTCACTTCGTTTTCACAGCACCTGGAGCCCTGGTTGCAGTCAGTGAAAGACCGTGAGCGGGAACGAGCCACAGCCAGCATGGCCCAGGTTCTGAAGTGCTTGTACAGACACCTCAGCGTGAGGGTGAGCAGCCTGCTGGGGCAGAGGGGAAGGCTCCAATGCCACCATCCTGTTACTGCCCGTTTCCCCTCCTATTTACGACTCCTGGACGGGTGATTCCCTGGTCTTCCCATAATGTCATAGCACTTAGCAGTGATCACATATCTACCCCTCTCCTAAAATTCAAGCAGCTTGAGGCCAGGTAGTGTGTTTATTAGTCTTGCGCCCCATTGTTTAGAACAGGAGCTAGAGCGTAACAATATAGTAAGTGGTTTCGAATGAGTAAATAAATGTAGTCTAAAAATATCTGAGGGCCCACAGAGGTAGCCACTGTCGCCATTTTTATTTATTCCTTCTGAATACTTTTTGTGCATGGGTATGTCAGGGTAGGGACTTCTACTTCTGTTCCTTCCAGTCTGTTCTCTATATGTAGCCAGAGTAATGTTCTTAAAACCCATGTCACTCTTCTGAGCCAATAATTTCCAACTGTTCTTAGAATACAGGGTTCTGTGTGATTTAGCTCCTGTCCGCCCACCTATAACCCCTGACTTACTCCAGCCACACTGACCTCCTTTACATTCCTTCCCATGTAGAGCTCGCCCTGCCTCATGGCCTTTGCACTTGCTGCTTCCTCTGTTTGGAGTGACCTTCCCCAGCTCTTCACATAGCTAACCTCTTCTCAATCTTGAGTGCTCAGTTTAAATGTTTCCACTTCAAAAAGGCCTTTGCCTACAAGTAGATCTACCCTTGCTCTCTATCTCATCCCTCTCTTTCCTTCCCATGGCTTCAAAGAATCCAAGGTTATCTTGCTTGGTTATTTCCTTATTGATTTATGGTCTATTTCCCTCTAGTAGACTATAGATTTCACCAGTGATCATGTTTGCCTTGTTTACCACAGCATCCCCATTGCCTAGTGCAGAACGTGCTACATAGTAGGTGCTCAGTTAAATGTTTATTGAATAAATGTAGGTCAGCTCATGTCCCTTCTCTGCTCAGAACCATCCAATGGCTTCCCAGCTCACACAGAATAAAATCCAAAATCATTACAATTTTCTCTGAGTTGCTATGTGATCAGGCCCCAGTCTCATCTGCCTCCCATTTCTTTGGCTCTCGTTTACTTTGCTCCAGCCAACCTCGCCCACGTGTTCCTCAGGAACACCCCACACCATTTCTTCTCTTCACACTTGCTATTCTCTCTGCCTCGGATGCTTTTCTCCCAGGTTTCCACATGGATTAGTCCCTTATTTTAACATTAGTGAGGTCCTCCCTGACCATCCTGAAATAGCAATTCTTACCCTTTTCCCCTACATTTTTCTTCATCATCTCATATATCACCATTTGATACATATACTTTATTTGTTCCCTCATGTTCCTCCAACTAGAATATCACCTCTGTAAGCAGGGATATGATCTTTTGTTCACTGCTTATCTTGCCAGTGCCGGTCATAGTGCTTTAGTCGTAAGTGCCATAGTCATAACCAGTTCCCAGCTTGTAACTGACCGGGATTTGCCGGTTGGCTGAATGAGTCGAGGCTATCAGTGAATGGACACAGTTCTGTGTGTGTGCTGCTGCGTTCGCTGTAAACAGGTTGTGGAGGCTGTTGTTCACGGTATCGTGGTATATTTTTCCAAAGAGCTATAGGAGAAATTTCTTTCTTCCTCGTCCTAGAAACAGTTGTGCTTTCTCTACATGGCTTTATGCTTCTTGTGGGTGATTTGAATTACATCATGTGGGACATTGCATGTGTCTCTGCATCAGCCCTGAGGAAATTCAGAGCCTAGCTCTGCGGCCTAGCTCCACAGCTTATCTCAAGCAAATGATGACTGTGTATCCTGTATGCTAAATAAATTCTCACCTTCATTTTTTATTTTATCATATTTTCTTCACTATTTATTTTAACTTAACATTTCTTTTGCTGGTATGGTTTTTGCCAGCTACTTTACTTTTTTTTCCATAGTTATGCAAAATATCAATAAGTACATTCTTTAAAAGATTTTATTTGTTTACTTTTAGAGAGAAGGGAAGGGAGGGAGAAAGAAAGGGAGAGAAACTTCTATCAGTTGCCTCTGGCACAACCCCCACTGGGGACCTGGCCCACAGCCTAGCCATGTGCCCTGACCGGGAATCGAACTGGTGACCCCTTGGTTTGCAGGCTGGCTACTCAGTCTACTGAGACACACCAGCCAGGGCTCAATAAGTAAATTTTTAAAAGAGTGCTAAATAGCACACCTCAACTTTGTATCTAACCTTTTAACTTAGAAGACTAGCACACTTTCCTACATTATTATAAATTTCTAAGATACTTGATTCCTAATAATTATATTCATAGGGTGGCTAACCCATAGTTCTCTTTACTATTAGACAATTATTTTCAATGCAGGGACTTTAAAAACAGTGCTAGAATGAACATATTTATATACAGACTCTTTCATTTTTCAGATTGTTTACTTAGGTTAGAGGTTGCTGTATTTGCTGTCATTTGCTGGATATAGTGTATCCACACATGTTAAATGTTAATCCTAATGAGACCCGAGGGGTGAATGAGAGACTCTTGCACTTTTCTTGAATAGGTGGTGAAGGTGGAATCACTTCTCAGTAACTTAAATCTAAGGTACTAAATACACCTGTATTCTAATGGCATTTTTCTTTTTCTGTCTAACTAGTTTCCACTGCGATTCCAAAGACTTGGACGCCTAGTGGCTCAGATGGCGCTGCTGTGCGGGGACCCGCTGAGAGAGGTGGCGGAGGAGGCTGCGGAGGGCGTGCACTACCTGCTGCGCATCACCTTGCGGCTGAAGTGTAAGGCGCCGCGGAAGGCAGCCGCGCCCTGAATAAGTTCTCTAGTACAGCACAGGCACCCATCCTCCTGTACCCTCACTCTCCACATCCTTGAGAAAGTTTTCCGCAGTAGTTTATAATGAGAACGGTACCTAGTCCACAGGCAGAGATGAAGCAACACTGATTTAATAATTAGAATCAAAACACTGGATCCAACCCATCAGTGTCAGCCATGCAGCTGGCCATGGAGTTAAGAGTATCTAAACATGTCGTGATTAGCTTGGGCGGAAGTGGAAGAGGTTCTTGCCATCATTCGGGCCTTTGTTCATTCATTTGTCTCATAAATGTGTGCTGAGTACTTACTCAAGGTGCAGCAGGACCAGCACACAAGGGCCAGTCCTTCCATGACAGAGTCTAGTGGGTGAATCAGACGATCAAAGAATCAACAGATAACTCTGTTGTTATAAATAAAGATAACTTCCATGAAGGGAAATTGCAGGGGCTCTGAGTAAGAATCACATCTAGTGTGGGGTTCAGAAAAGGCCTCTCTGAGGATAATCTGAAAAATAAAGAATATTAGCCAAGTGAAAAGGTAAGAAGAGCATAGTAGGCAGAGGGAACACCACGAGAAAGGGCTTTTAGCAGGTGTGATGAGCTCGAGGAGTTTGAAAAATAGAAAGAGGGACTTCAGAAGATCCCTAACCAAGCATCACCACCGGTGCTTGAGTCTCAGTCCACTCTGTCCCCACAAGGTGGTTGCCTGGGCTCTCTCCTCTCAGGACAAGGAAGCTCCATGCTTCCCAAAGCAGCACTCTAACCTCTGGGCAGCTGCAAGTATGAGAACTGTCTACCAAGATATATAGTCAAGGAAATATAGTTGATTATAGATTCCACAAACATTTGTGAAGAACTTACGGTTCTTAAGGAATGCACTGGTGAACAAAACTGATAAGGTCCCTTCCCCCCAAGAGCTCATTTTCTAGTTGGAGAGACAGTATCCTCAACCAAGAGCTCAAAGACTTTCTATAAATAAATTTCTAGAAAAAACAAGGCACTGTGAGGGAGTATTGGCAGACTCAGTAATCAGCAAAAGTATACATGTAAAAAGTTCTGATATCAGAATTACAAATACAGTACAAAATTGTTCAGTTTTTTTGTAGGGGCCTGAGCTTCATCAGGAGTCCCTTCAAAAGTCCTCCCAGGGGGAAGGGCTTGGAATGTCTTGGTTGTGCTTCCAGATCACTCCAAAGCTCTGCCTTTACAATAAGCTCTTTTTCTTTCATCTCTTCTTGTACAGTGTCCTACCACAGAGGGGAACCAAATCGGCCTTCAGATTAACATACACTCCTTCCCCCAGGCATTTTCATTCAAGCGAAAAAGACAAGAAGAGTTAGATCTTGGGATTCACTTCAACCTGGAGATCAGCCAGACTTAAAAAATCAAGAAAAAGGAAATAAGGCAGAAAGTATCAATATTTAATATTTTCTTCTCAGATATCACAGAGGATAAGAAAAATCACCAAAGCTTGAGAAGAGCAATGAAAAAATGTCAAGAACTCCTAGAGTGCTACAGTATTAAATGTTTTTACAGTTGTCCCTTCAGAGTTGGCCAGGTAATCAGGATGGCAAAAATCATTAAGACAGAAAACTTGAAATATTGGAGAGGATGGGGAACAACCAGAAGTCTCATACATTTGTTCATGGGAATGTAAAATGGTAAAAAACACTTAGGGGAAAGTTCTGATCATTTATTATATGGGGCCAACGTCACTGCAGACAGTTTCTTCAGACAAGCTCTGCTCCCATTTTTTAAAAAAGATTTTATTTGTTTTTAGAGGGAGGCAAAGGGAAGGAGAAGGAGAGAAACATTGATTGGCCACCTCTTCTATGTGCCCTCACCAGGGACTGAACTCACAACCCAGGCACGTGCCCCACTGGGGAATTGAACGGGCAGTCTTGCTTTGCTGGACGATGCCCAACCAACTGAGCCACACCAGCTAGGGTGACTCCCCCCTCCCTTTTTTTAAAATTATTTTAGAACCCTGGCTGGTGTGGCTGGGTTGGAGTGTCTTCCCATAACCAAAAGGTTGTGGGTTCAATTCCCAGTCAGGGCACATACCTAGGTTGCAGATTCGCCCCAATCTAGGCACATGAGTTCCAGAGGCAACTGATCAATGCTTCTCTCTCACATTGATGTTTTCTCTCCCCTCCTCTCTCTCCAAAAGCAGTGAAAAAAATGTCCTCAAGTGAGGTTAAAAAAACGTTTTATTTTAGAGAGCAGAAGAGAGAGAGAGAAATGTGCATTCCTTGGTTGCTTCTTGTATGTGCCTTGCCCAGGGATCAAGCACACAACCTTAGTGTATCAGGACAATGCTATAACCAACTGAGCTACCCAACCAGGACAAGGTCTGTTCCCATTAATTGTCCTAATCCTAGCCAGCCTCTTGCATACATAAACCCTTTTCACAGAAAAGGAGCTGCTTTGGATGTAGTTGATCCTAAAAGCCATATACTTTTTAATTGATGTACTTATTCATTATTCACCCAATATTTAAGCATCTACCAAGTACCAGACACTATGTTAGAGGATTGGGGGGAAAAGAAAACCTATGGATCTTAACTCATGTAGGGTCTAAGATATCAGGTAATTTAAATTCTCTGTGCATCAGTTTCCTCATTTGTACAAGGGGGATATGTAAAAATTGGAATAACTCAAATGCTGTCACAGTTAAATGAGATGCTTATAAGGAAAATGCATTGCTTAGTGCCTGTCACATAACAAGTGCCTAGGCATTTATGCCTATTACAATAATGGGAGGACTTTAAACACTGACAAGTGCCATGAGAAGCAGAGTGACACATTCCCTTAATACATTGTCTCCAGACATTTTAGATGTGGCTGGGACCCTCTCAGCTACATAGCGCTAGGGCCTTTCTGGTAGTTCAATTCCTATGAAGGTGTGACTTTCTCAGTAATAAAACTTCTTTCTAAAAGGCAGAGCTATAAAAGGCCGTGCACAGTCCCAGCAATGGACATTAGGGTTGCTTCCAGTTTTTCACTTTTATGAGCAAAACTGAAGGAAACAGCACTGCATATACTTAAATACTTAACTGATTGCTAACTTAGAATTGATTCCCTGTTCAGGGCTGTATCATACCATATATCTTGGAAGTTCATTTTTCCTAAATCATTCCAGATCTTTGAAGTTTTTCTCGATTCAAATGAGCTCTGCCAGTTTGTACTGACTATATTGGATGGCCTAAAAAATCTGAACCATCAGTGCACCCAGCAATCAGCAGGAGAATTGCTGATATCATTGGTGAAAAATGCAAAGTCCCGATTTGAAAAGGTAAACAGCTCAGTGGCCATTTCCTGGGTTTGAAATATCAGCAACATCTCTCCCTCTCGCAGCCGCTGGGGGCTCTTCTGCTGCTTCTGTTCAGCTGAGAACAACTGAAGCAGACCGGGGTCAGAGCCTTAGTCCATTTGGTCAATGTTGAACACTCATCTCTAGTCAACAAGTATATAACAAACAACCACTATGTGTGCAACTAGAAAGGGCAATTTTTAAAAATCTAAGGTGTTGCCCAAATTTTCCAGAAGAGTATTGTTTTTCTAGAAAGATATAATTAACATGTATGAGAATGGTAACTTCAGTTTAGATCCTCATCCAGGTTAATTAATGGTGTCAAACTTTTAAAAAGCCATCAGTGATCCTAGAAGGGGGCTGACATAGTAAGAACGAAATCAAAGGCATTTATTTAAGTGTATCTAAAATTAATACATCAAGAAATAACTATAATAATATCACTTAGAAATACGGAAGGACACACTGGAAGCGATAAGAGTCGTTGTCTTTGGAGAGCAGACCTTGGGGAATAGCCAAGAGAGAGCCTTGAAATACCACTAGAACTTTAAAGTGGCATGTTCTTTGATAAAAAGAATAAGCTGTTTGTAAATGATAAAAACCCATTTTTAAGATATTAACATAGCAAAGATGAAAAAGAACCATATAATGAGAAGACAGTGAGATGAACACGTATCAGCTGGGTGCTTTCAGCTGTTTAAAAACAACCACGGTGAGAAGCTTAAACCAAGGGTTTATCGTCTCATACAACAAGTCTGGAGGTAGAGTATGTTTTCTGGGATTGCCAGGTGATTCAACAGCGTTATCAGAGAGACGGGGACTTTTGCATCTACCCACTTTGCCTGTTCACATAGCCATAAGGTACTTGCCACAGTTTCAGACTTTATGACCAAATAAGATACTCAGCAAGGAAGAGAGATGTTTTCCTTTTGTCCCTTTCATCAAAGAGGAAAGTCTTTCCCAATAGGCCCCAGTAGATTTTCCCTCGTGTTTCACTGGCCAGAATTACATCACTTGCCATCTTTAAACCAGTCTCTGGCAGCTGGTGATAACGCAGCCATTTTATATGAGATTGTTGAGGCCTGCCTGTCTGAGATGCTGACGTTTACCCAGAACCCTGAAGTCAGGAGTCTGTGAGTGGAAGAGTAGTTCAAGCAGAGAAATGGACCAAAGCCTAATGGCAGGCGTGACCCCTCTGCCAATTTCAGAGTCCAAGTGGAAAAAATCCAGCTTCCTTGCAACATTAAATTTAGTAGTTCGTCTTATTGTAAAATCAATACATAATCATTGAGAAAAAATTAGAAAAATATATAAGCAAAAAATATCAGTCAAAGACATATTATTGACATCTTTGTATATATATCCTTCCAAATCCTTTCATGTGCTTATGCATACATTCAGCTATATTTTAAGTAGTTTTGATAATAAAATTTTAAAACCCTGATTTTTAAAAAATATTTATCTATTTTTAGAGATCGGGGAAGGAGAGAGAAAGAAAGGGAGAGAAACATTGATCAGTCACCTCGCACATACACCCCAACCGGGGATAGGGCCTGCAATCCACACGTGCCCTGACTTGGAATTGAACCAGAGACCTTTTGCCTTTTGGGACGATGCTTAACCAACTGAGCCACGCCAGTCAGGCAACAATTCTGTTTAAAAAGTCAGCCCCAGGACCTTTCAGAAATAACCGCAATATCCTCAGTGACTATCACTGTCCCGCAGGATTAAGGTCTTAGTGATTTCTCTTCCCCCTTCAGGTACCAGAAATTATGGGAGTTATCTGTGCCCAGCTGTCCATGATCAGCGAGCCTGACGTCCGCCAACAAGTCATAACTACTGTGAGTTTGTTCATCTCCATGCCCGAGTACACAGACACAGTGATCAGCCACCTTCTGTGTCACCCAGTGCCGTATGACAGGTAACAGAACCTGGTACAGCCTCTGGACTAAATTTGTGGCACATCTCTGAGTATTGTAAAACATGGTTGCCCTCAAAAATCTAATGATATTCTGCCCTGGCCGGTGTGGTTCATAAGTTGGAGTATCATCCCGTACACCAAAAGGTTGGGGTTTCAATTCCCAGTCAGGACACATACCCCTAGGTTGCAGGTTCAGTCCCTGGCCGGGATATATGTGGGAGGCAGCCGATCGATGTTTCTCTCTCATATCTGTATTTCTCTGTCTCTCTCCCCCTTCTCTCTCTAAAATCAATGAGCATTTTTTTTAAATCTAATGGCATTCTTATAGTGAAGATGATGTGTATGAACAGATGCCTGCAATATAAATCAGAATATAACGTGTAAACATAAGGAGATAATTCAACAAATCCAAAGTGGAAACCGTTCTGCAAGACTGTCAGACGGAACTCTTCAGAGAAGCTAACACCTCGAGAGGAAAAGTGGTGCCACGGGCGCTGTCCCAGGTGGAAAGACAGACGTGCACCAAACGCAGTGTGTGCCTTGGACTGGACTCTGGATGATGCCATGGGCGCTGTCCCAGGTGGAAAGACAGACGTGCACCAAACGCAGTGTGTGCCTTGGACTGGACTCTGGATGATGCCATGGGCGCTGTCCCAGGTGGAAAGACAGACGTGCACCAAATGCAGTGTGTGCCTTGGACTGGACTCTGGATGATGCCATGGGCGCT
>PVIA01014480.1:0-26879 GCA_004024845.1 Tonatia bakeri
TTCTTTTTCTTAGGTAAGTCCCTTTAACATTTCATATAGTAAGGGCTTGGTGATGATGAACTCTTTTAACTTGGCCTTGTCTGAGAAGCACTTTATCTGCCCTTCCATTCTAAATGAAAGCTTTGCTGGATAGAGCAATCTGGGATGTAGGTCCTTGCTTTTCAAGACTTGGAATACTTCTTTCCAGCCCCTTCTTGCCCATAAGGTTTCCTTTGAGAAATCAGCTGACAGTCTGATGGAAACTCCTTTGTAGGTTACTGTCTCCTTGTCTCTTGCTGCTTCTAGAATTCTCTCCTTCATTTTTACCTTGGCTAATGTAATTATGATGTGCCTTGGCATGTTCCTCCTTGGGTCCAACCTCTTTGGGACTCTCTGAGCTTCCTGGACGTCCTGAAAGTCTATTTCCCTTGCCAGATTGGGGAAGTTTTCCTTTAATATCTGTTTAAATAAGTTCTCAATTTGTTGCTCTTCCTCTTCCCCTTCTGGTACCCCTATAATTTGGATGTTGGAACGTTTAAAGATGTCCTGGAGGTCCCTAAGCCTCTCCTCAGTTTTTTGAATTCTTGTTTCTTCATTCTTTTCTGTTTGGTTGTTCCTTTCTTCCTTCTGGTCCACTCCATTGATTTGAGTCCCAGTTTTCTTCCCCTCACTATTGTTTCCCTGTTCGTTTTCCTTCATTTCTCTTATCGTAGCCTGCATTTGTTCATCTAATTTATGTCCAAAGTCAACCAATTCTGTGAGCTTCCTGATCACCAGTGCTTTGAACTGTGCATCTGGTAATTCTGCTATCTCTTGGTCACTTAAAAAAATTGGTTCTGGGGCTTTCAAATCTGTTTGAGCCATCTTTTTCATTTTCCTTTGGTTTGGTTGCGGCTGTTTTGTAAGGGCGGTGGAGCCTTAGGTGTTCACCAGGGCGGAGCACCCCAGTCGCTGGGTTGTGACATTGTATGTGGGCGCAGGGTCTGAGAGGGAACAATGGCGCCTGCTCTGCTCTTTCTAGGAATTCCATCCCCTCCACGGCCTCCCACAAGCAAATTGGGCCCTTGCTGTGCTGGCTCCCGGGCGGTGGGCTGGTGTACTTTCTCGGACTCTGTGGGCTTCCCCGAGAAGTCTCCTGTGAGGCTAAGAGAGTCTCCTGGCCTCAGTTCCCCGACGGGGCTCTTAAGCTTTGAAATGCGGAGGCTCTGCCCGTTTTCGCTGGCCATTTTCACTTAGTTTGTGCAAACGTGTGGCTGCGGACAGCTAGCTGCCTTGCACCCCTCACTGGGTCTGCTAGTCACGCCCAGGGTCCGCCACCGGTCCATCTGCTGCTGTCTGCACCCTGCATGCTCGCGCCTGCCAGCCAGCGTTTCTTCCCGCCGGGACCCCTCGACCCCTGTCTGCAGGCCTCCGACTCTGCCGCTCCTTACCGGTCTGGATGTACTGGAGCCTGACTTCTGTTCAATTAATTTCTCTCTGTTCTGGTTGATTCTTGTTTCTCAATTTTTGTTGTCTTTAGTTTTGGTTACACGAGGAAGCACAGTGCGACTGCCTATGCCTCCATCTTGGCCGGAACTCCTATATGTTGTGTTTTATGGCAAAGTATTAATGTTCCTTAGAGTCCTCTGATAGCTTATCTTCAGCTAGGATGAGACACAGGCCCCTCTCTCTTTCTGGATGTGTCTGTTCTCACACTGTCTGACCCACTGATGTGCTGAGACCCAGCGTTCCTTTCACTTCCACAAACATATTGTTCTACTTGCTTGACGCCGTCCCCTCCCAGGCTGACATCTCCTCTCACTGGGCTTGGCTGGTTCACACTTGTTCTCCAGGTCTCAGCTTAGTGCCTCTTTCTCTGACTCATAGAGGATATCAGTGGTCAGTCATCTGCCCAGAGACTCCCACACTCACACAGGGTGCTTGTCACTCACCGAGTGTGACTGTGGGTTTGCACGATCCCTCCATCATCCTCTGTGCTCCCTCTTCCCTCCAGACATGGAGGCAGGTCCTTGTGTGTGAGTCTCGTGTTTGTGGGGCCAGTGGCACATGGAGCCTCTCTGTAGATGGATGGAGAGAAACTATGATGGGCATGAAAGAATGAGCGAGGGAGGGAGTGATCGAGTGACTGAGTGACCGAGTGGGGAGCCTTGGCCAGCACCTGCCTCTCTTGGGGATCACGTGCTGTGGGTGCCATCTTCGTGTTTCAGGGCTACCAGTCCTCTCTTCCCCCCACCCCAGCCATGTGGCACACATGGGTTTCAGGAACCTGAATACAAGACAATGGGGACAGGCTGGGAGGAACATAGAGAATGCAGTGGGAACAGAGATGAGTGCTGCTCAGAGGATTGCCCTGGAGTCAGGAATCCCTACCCACTGGAGTCATGTGACCAGATCTGGGTGGAGCTCCACCCCTCTCTGGACTTCCAGTGGAGTTCTGCAGTCCCCATTGGTCCCCACAGTGTCACCCAGCTGCCCTTCAGTCCCGGCCCAGGTCACTCCCCATCTCAGACTCCTGCTTCCCTGTCCCCACAGGGGACCCGTCACCTCACTGTCTGCCTCCCTCCCAGTGTCTCTGTCCCTTAAAGAGTAGTCATGGGTATGGAGACCTGCCCAGGACTCCAGCCTGTTCTGGCCCCTCCTGTGTCACCATGAGAAAAGCCCAACATGTGATCAGGACTCAGGGTGCTGTGTCAGGGGGGTCATTCTGAAGTGGTGAGGATTCACTGTCACCTGGAGTAGATGTGGCGGGTGGTGTTTGGGGAAAGGATGGTGGGAAGTTCTAAACTGGGTTGTGGGGATGGTCACACAGCTCTGTATGTTTGCTAAAAACAAGGGAGTGAACTGAGAAAAATTGGCACTGTGAGTGTGGTGACTTCCTCCTGAGGGACCCTGAGATCTTCTCTCCTTCCTCCCAGGGGTCCTGCCCACACCCTACATCAGGGCCAAGCTGGGACCTGTGATCCACCGGGGACAGCCTGTGACCATCGTGTGCTGGGTCCCAGCTGGGGCTGAGTTATTCCGTCTGGAGGAGAAGAACATAAGATCTTCCCATTGGGATCAGAGAATGAGTCTCAGCGTAGTTCTCAGGGGACAGAGGCCACATTCCACATCGATGTCATGAGTGATGACACTACCAGGTGATATCGCTGCCTGTATCGCAAAGGAGGCAGCTGGTCTGACTGGTCTGTGGCCAGTGAGCCCCTGGAGCTGAAGGTGACAGATGAGGACATCTCCACTCCACCCTCAGGTTTGCCCCTGGTCCCTGCTCCCTGTCCCCACCCGTGTCCTCTGTCCCAGGCTCCCTGCCCTCCTGCTGACCCCCAACCCTGTGACTTCCCTGCCCCTCTGCACTCCTGTACTTTGACCTTCACACCCGCTCAGCAGCCCTAGTCCCATCTGGACAACATGATGGCCTGCACACTGAGCCTGGCATAGTTGTGGACACAGAGCTGTCCCTGCAGGGCTGGGTGGGCAGTGGATTCCCAGAGGTCAGCTGGGGACAGGATGGCGGGAAACAGGGGGACAGGTGTCACACCCTGCAAGATGGTGTTTTACTGTCCTTTTTCCTGGGCCAGACATGGTGGGGCTCCAGGTAATAAGTCCTTTCTGCATGATTGATTCTTTTTGGGAACTCATGTAGTCCAAGGGCCCTGACCAGGTCTGGATGTTGCTTTGTGGAATTTGGGGGTTGAAGCTCTCCTTCCCCAGTGTGTTCAGGCCTGAGATGTCCTGGACTCAGAGTCCATCAGGGACACTCTGACCCCCTCCATGTGCTCCTGGGTTTCACAGGAGAAATTCCATGCTGACTCATGGGGTCAGGAGCAGCATGGTGGTGGAAGGTGAGAGGAGTGACCACTTCCCCTCAGCAGAAAGGAGCGGGGGGCTCTCCCTGACTCCTGGCCCCCATTTCTCAGAAATGTGAGGAGTCTTCTTGGACAGAATGATGGACAGATGTGGCCTGTGGGTGGAAGATCAGGGTGGAGAGGGGCTTGGCCTGGTGGGACAGACCCCAGGCAGCCCCCACATGGCATCAGCCTTCTTCTGCCCTGTTCACAGGAGCCCCCAGAGCCATCAGCTCCACCCCCGGCACATCCAAAACACCCCCTCCATGGCTGATGAGTAGAGACTGCAGTCTAGAGGGGTTTTGGGGGGCTCTGTCCTTGGGATCTGGCTCTGGGGTCCAGTCCTCTACCCTGGGCTAGGAGAGTCAGAGGAAGACAAATACCATACGATGTCACTTCTGTGTGGAGTCTAATGAACAAAATAATGTGGCAAAGAAAATAGAAACAGAGACACAGATGCACAGAACGGAATGACAGCTGTCAGATGGGAGGGGTTGGGGACTGGGTCAGCAAGGTGAAGGATTTATTATAAAAAATACTTATATGTGTATATATACAAATATACACATATATACATATATATATTTGATGCATAGACACATTTATTTAACTTCCTTATCAATGGATTCAATAAAACGTGGTTACCAATTTGGACAGGACTAACATATGGTATTTCTATCCCCAGAGGAAGCTCCACCAGCAGAGTGGCACTGGAGGGAACAGGTGAGGGTCACAGAGGCAGGGAGACCCCCTGGGTTGGGGCTGGGGATGCTCAGAGCCTCCTCTGCCCATCTCTGGCCTTTGACCCACGTCCCCCTGATTCCTTATTCCTAGGACACATGTAGACAAATTCCCCAGACACTAAGACCAGCAGTGAGTGATGGGGTCAGAGGGCATGCCTGGAGTGTGCCTCTTGGGGGAGGGAAAGAATGGGGTTGGGTGTCCATCACATTCCAGTTCCTCCACCATCTTGTGGACTGAGGGCCCGATGTCCTCACTCAGGACCCTGATTTTGTAACATGGGGGTAATGGTCTCTGTGTGGCAGGACTACAAGACCCGTGAGATCATGCATGTGGGTGTGAACATGCCAAGCCCCGAGCATAGGCATGGTATGCAGTAGGTGCTCAGTAAATGCACGATGCTGATACCTTGGTTACATCTCCCCGGTTCCCCCAGGCCTGTCCACAGAGCATCTTTATATTTTTGTTGGGACCTGTGTGGCCTCTCTGCTCTGTCTCCTCCTTCTGGCCCTCCTCTTATTCCACCGACAGCATCAGAAAAAATGTGGTGAGTGTCAGGGTCAGGGTGCGGTCATGTGAGAAGGCGGTTGGGGTGCTGGGAAGACAGCCTCCCTCTCAATTCACACCCCTGCCTGTCCTCAGGCCCCCCCAGCAGCAAGGATGAGGAGCCAAAGCCCCAGGAAAAGTGAGACCCCTCAGGGTGACCATGCACCCCCCTTCCAGTTCTCTGCCTCCAGGTTCCCCCCATGCTCACCTGTTCTCTATTCTCAGGCTCAGCCCAACAGCTGGCATCACAGAGAGCCCAGCAGGTAAAGGGACAAGGAGAGGGGACCTCTTGGGAGAAGGGAAATGCACACTCAGTGCCGTTCTGGAAGCAGTGGGGGTGGGAGGGTGTCTGGGAACATTACAGGCTCTTCTGGAGGAGGAGGGTGTGAAATCAGACCCTGTGAATTCTCAGGCACATTGGGCTTCAAAGGTTCACCCCCAAGAGCTGACCACTGTTCTCTCCCCTGCAGATGTGGCCACCACAGTGGATGCACTTCCTGAGGAAAACGGAGACATGCACAGCCCAGTGAGTCCTTGTATTTGCCACTGGTTTCTGGGTAGCAGAGCACCCCTACTTTAGCAGGTTCACAAAATCATCCCAGCATCCTGGGTGAGGATGTGGAAGCAGATGGAATGTGCTGGGTGGTGCTGGCTCAGGGACTGTCATGAGGTTGCTGTGCAGACGACCAGGGCTGCCTCCAACTGAGGGCCTGACCGGGGCTGCATGATCCATGTGTAGGGTGGCACCCCTGCAGGGCTGGGGGTGGGGGGTTCAGTTCCTCTGCAGGCAGGTGGGCTCTTCCATGGAGCCGGCCTCCCCCGAGGGTGGGATCCCAGAGTGGATGGGCTGAAGCCACAATGTCTTTTGTGGCCCCTCCTGGGAGGTGACATGACCTCACTTCTGCCATGTTCTGTGGGTCACACAAACCAACTCTGACTCTGTGTGGAAGGAGGCCACACAATGGAGATTCAGGAGGTGGCATCACAGGGACCATGTGGAAGCTGGCTGCCCAGTCTTTCCTTCCCACAGCCCCCACCCCTCAGCTCGGCCACACTAACCTATCCTGGGTGTGTCCCTCAGAGCCCTGCTGCAGGAGACCCCCAGGAGGTGACATATGCCCAGCTGGACCAGTGGGCCCTCACACAGAGAGCAGCTCCCACCGAGTCCACACAGCCCACAGAGCCCACAGCTGAGTCCAGCATGTATGTAGCCCTCCCCAGACACTGACTTCAGGACCACCTGGCCTGTGTGCCTTGGAACACAGACCTCACTCTCGGAAAGGCCGTTAGTGGCCACCTGTAGGACTTCCCTATTAAACTATCTCCTTCCTGAAAGTCATCTATATATTTCTCCTGGAGGCAAGATCTGGACTTTGGGGATCCATACTGAACATGCAGGAGGTTCACTAACTAGGAAGCCCCTCCTACAACCAACTTGCTTGGTAAAGCTCACTTGTAACTCTTGTTTCCAGAGACCCAGCTACTGGCACCTGGCTGTTTCCAGAGACCCAACTAATGTTGTTCGGAAGTTTCCAGACCCAGTTAATGTCCAGCAGTTTCTAGAGACCCAGATAATGCTGTCCAGCAGTTTCCAGGGTCCCAGCTATTGTTGTGCATCTGGTTTCACCACACTCAGCTTATGAGTCAAACTGCCTACCCCATCAGGTTAAAAGGAGTCTTTACTCTGAGAACCTCTAGGGGGTGGAAGCGTCTTCTTTGGATTAATCTAGCTTTCTTTTCTTTTCTTTTCTTTTCTTTTCTTTTCTTTTCTTTTCTTTTCTTTTCTTTTCTTTTCTTTTCCTTTCTTTTCTTTCCTCTTCTTTTTCTAAAATAGAAAACAGAAGAAACTTGCATGCCTGTTACAGGCCTGGTATTAAAAATGTTATTCTATATTAAAAGAATATTTTAAAAGTTCAACCAAAATTCAGCCAGGTCTTTCAAATGTGCAATTGCTACTTTTGTTCTGTGAAACATTAGCATATTGAATCCTGGTTCATAGTACCTGGTTCATACCCTCCGTAGTGCCTGCAGTCTTTTCTTTCTTTTGTTTTTTAAAATCTAGGCACTAAAATACTCACTAAGTTGCCCAAGGTTGGCTACCTCTGACCCCAGGAGTGAAAAACATCCCACTAGCCAGGAGGTTTCTTTCCTGGCTCAGAGAGGGTGGGTGTCCAGCCTCCTCCTCAGTTTAAATTGTACTGATCTTTCCTGTGCCACTTCTACTCAGGGGTGATTTTCCTCCAGGAATTTGCTTTCCAATTCTCCATTTTTATCTTCATTTTCTTGGGTTAAATTTCTGCCTTTCCATCTCTCTGTTACTTTTCATCTATTAGTATACTGGTCTGGGCTCTCCAGGGACACAGAACCAGTGGGTTCTGGTATGTATGTTACCTAGAGACCCAGGAGAGGAAGGATGGATTCAGTACAGGAACAGGCTCACAGGTCACAGAACCTGCAGGTCCCACTGTCTGCCATATCCATGCAGGAGACCCAGGAGAGCCGGTGCTATAATTCCAACCACAGACGTGGGGTTCCCTGCAGCACACCAGGACACCGACTGCTGTAGTCACATCACCCTGAATCCTCAGGTTTACCTCCTGGGTTCTTCCCCAGGGCAGAGCCCGTGGTCTGAACCTTCTGTTTCTTGGAGGTGCTGGGTGACTGGGGCTCGGAAACATGGGGCACTGGGCAGGTGGGGTTGAGGCCCAGGATCATAATGTACATGAGCCTTGGTGTGCAGAGGGGAGGGCATACCCCCAGAGCCTGATGCTATTGTCCTTAAGCAGCAGTGACCACAGGACTGGGTGCCCCCTGGTTGGGAGCCCGAGGTCTGGGGTGATCCGCAGGCCTGTGCCCTTGGAGAAGCTGAGCCCCACCCCATCCAGGAGGATGTGACAGCAGGCCTTGCAGACACCTCCTCTTCTCTGTCTGACCTCACCTGGCTGACCCAGGACAGTGAGGAAGTCCCTTCCCACTGACCCCAGGTTTTCCTGGGAGACTGCCTGCCTCGTGCTGTCGCCCAGCAGCCCCTCCTGGGCTGTGACCCTGAGAAGTCTCAGGCCTTTCCCTCCAGGTCCTGATTCTCCCCCTCCTGGGGCTGGGGCATCCCATGTGAGGTGGTAATATTGTGACTCCTTGTAGTGAGGGACAGAGGCTAGGAGTCCACCTTCTCTCCACACAGTGCCTGTGATCTGTGCCATAAATGACCTAGAGACGCCCACAGCATCCAGTTAGAACTCCAGCTCCCAGATCCAACTGGTTCTTTGCAAACACAACCTTCCATGAAGCCCCACCCACCAACCTTTGGTCAACATGACTGATTCATCAGTGCATATGCTTGTGTAGACTTAGGGGCTTTTAATTTAGAAAGAACCGATTCAGGTGGGAGGCAGGTGTGTGCCAAGCACAGTCCAGGGTCACAGGACACAGAGAGGGGCACAGAGAAAGGGACATTGTGGCCAAGCAGGCTGCCACCTGCCCTGGAGAGCATGGGGAGGGGGGGCAGACTAGTGTGCTACTCTCCTCTCTGAGTCCCCCAGTGATAACATGAAGGTCTCAAGAGAGCTGTATGGTTCACGTTCTGCAAGTGGGAAACCGAAGTGTTTGCATACGTGTGTTGTTTGAACGGTCAGCCTGTGAGACTGGAAGCCAAGCCAATAAGTTTCCCTGCTTATTCTGTCCATGTGTTTCTCTCTGTATCTAAGTCTCTATCTATGTACCTAAGTATTTATGTGTTTATGTTACAATCTATGTATCACAGTGACTATGTGTCTATGTATGTAACCATTGGTCTATGTATGTATCTATGTAACTTTCAATCTATATATTTATCTATGTATCCATGTATCTGTGTAAGTATCTATGTATCTAAGTGTGTATATATGTATCTGTGGTACATATGTATCCATGTACCTATCATTTTTCTTTCTACCTATCATTTACTTGCCTGTCAATCTTCCTCTGTATCTACCCACCCATCACCTCTATCTATATTTATCTATCATCTTGTATCTATTATTTACTGATCTATCATTTATCATCTCTTTGTATCTCCATACACCTATCTTTTATTTATATCTCTATCTTTATCCATCTGTGATGGAGTTAATACCAGATGGTCTGTATGTGGACATGGGTTCAGCCTGGTTATGGAATATCTCAGTAGAAACACCTTTCGGAAACCAAAGCCTCTGTGGATCCAAGGAGAGGACGTTAGATTCAGGCCTGGGGGCACCCAGACTCACTTCCTGTGAGACTATGGAAATGAGCCCGTGGCATGGACCGAGCACACTTCCTGAACTACAGGGCCCTGTCCTCCTCCCCACAGACAAGGACAGAGAGGACGGTGAGAGGCTGGGACTCACTACAGAGGAAGGAAGCTGCCCCCTGGGAGTGATGAGGATGAGGGTGGTTTGGAGGTTGCAGAGGAGACGAAGTTTTTCCCTGCAGCACACTGACCTTGACCCCCAGTTAAGGAGACTAAACAGTGGACATGTTTACCCTGGGCCTTCGCTTGCCACTCTCTGCCTGTGCTGGGTGATCCACACCCAGGAGAGGACTAATTTTTACACCCCTCATCCGTCCCACCCCAAAGGCCACTCTGACTGGAGTCCTGTGGGATCCAGGAGAAAGTGAACCCTGATTACAGCCAAGAAATGTTACTCCCAAGTCTGTCCTGATGGCTGCAAACACCCCCGGCACATCACAATGATCTCCGGACCCCTCAGAGTCAATAAATGCAAAACTGGACCCTGGTTCTCGCCCACTCACACCTGACTCCTCATCAGCCTGCTCCTGTTTTCTCAGTGAGGGTCGGGAGTCCAGGACCAGGCAACACAGTCACCCTCAATTCTCCGTATGTCCCTGCTCATGTCCCTCCATCCCAGGTCCCTGCTGAGCTCCCTCGACATGTCCTCACATGTCTTCACGTGTACCCACGTCCCTGCTGGGGACTGTGTCCCCAGTCTGAGCTCCCTCACTCCCCCCATACAGCAGCTATTGGGGTGCCCAGGGGACTCTCCCTGCCACCACTGCCCTGTTCTGTGCTGCAGGTGAACTTAGAGACAATAGTGACGACTGTCCTTTCCATCTGAAACCCTCAACTGGTTGGACTGCAGCCACATCAGATCCCTGATCAATGAGTCTCCCCTGGCCATGTCTACCTCCAGCCACCTCCTGCCCTGCTCTGTCTGACCCCTTATCGCCAGACAGGTTGGGTTTCCCTCAGTTTCTCTTGTATTTAATGGACAAAGATGTCTCAGAGAGATTCACAGAAGGACAACAACTGAACACAAAAAGCAGGGAAGTTGGTAGTTTTCCCAGCTTGACATACTCCATGGGACAGCGGCAGAGGGTCTGGGATCTCACCTCTGAGGCATCGTCCCTTCCAGATGCTGCCTTACACAAGTCACCTGTCATTCTGCCAGTGGTCTCATTTGTCCAGTAAGAGGATGCAGAAAGCACTCTTTCCTGTAGAAGCAACCCCAATGTTGCCATCTGTGGTCAGGGACAAAAATGTGGGGACACAGGAAACAGGGCCCCAAGACCCACAGCAGGTGGTGTGTCCTGAGGAGGAAGTGCTGGCACGTGAGGGCCCCTCCCTCAGAGGAGGCCGTCTCAGAGCCCAGGGCCAAGGGCTGGTGAGGGCCCTGCAGTGAATGGGGGGCTGGGGGGAATCTGCCGAGGGCTGACCCATCAGGAGGCTGCCTCTCTGGGATGTGACGGTCAGACAGGAGGCAGCACAAGGAGCTGAGGACAGAGAATCCATCTGTGTCATTCATTAAGAAGGAATGCCTGCAGGTGCTCTGGGGGCAGCTCTCTGTCTCCCCAATAGAAAGGGAAGTTTCGGCACTTGTATCTGGGGTTCTAGGAATGTGTAGTGTATTCACAGGGCCTGATGAGAATGGGGGGAAAGGAGGAACACCTTTCCTGTGGAAAAGTGACTGTCAGGAAGCATGATAGGCAAACCCCACACTTGCTCTCAAGAAGGCGTGTCGTTTCTGCCTTAAACACCAAGGCTCACCCGAGTTCTGTCTTCTCAGCATCACTTAGAGAATAGAGACCATCCAGCATCCCACCCTCCTGTCCCCAGCAAGCAGGAGAGGACCTCCAAGGGTCTTGTCTTCAAAGTGGGTGCAGGAAGGTCTGGGTGACAATGTGGACCTGTGTGCACCTCTGCCAGCACTGACCACAGACAGTGCCTGAGATCTGGGGTCACAGTCACCACCCAGTCCTGGTGGGCACAGCCATTCGCATCTGCTGCAGCCCCACCACGGTTCTGGGCACAGTCTCAGTGCTGCTGCTGTTCCTTGGGCCCTGGGCATGGGGCAGCCTCCTGAACCAGTCTCTTCAGTGTCTCACATGAATTGTACTCAACCTGCACTCAGGACCGTCTGCATTAGCTCTTCCCCTTTGCTCCAGGACATTGATGTAGCAAGTCCCGGAAAACCCCTGACCCCACACTTCCTGACCACTGTGCCAGCTGCTGCTCTGTCCTTCACCCTCCAGCTCCAGGATGGTGCAGTCTTCAGGGCTGGCCATGAGCCCCCATCCCAGCTCCTTCCTGGTCCTTAGTGAGTGCTGGAATGGAGGGATAATGTCCTGGGACAGAAGGTTTGGGAGCATGGGGAGGCATCTGCAACCCTTCTGAGTCCTGATTCCAGCCCAGGAGACTCATGGTCCCTCCTAGGGGTCTGACCCCTCAGCTCTGGCCCTGACCCAAATCTCACTGTGGAAGGCTGAGTCCTAGAGGAGGGTACCTGGGTGTGGGGACAGGTTCAGACTGAGTACCTGTTTAGGAGAGCGGACTGGGGCTTTTTTGAAACTCAGAGCAAGAAGAAGGGCTGTGCTCAGAGGGAATGCTGAGGAGGGAGCTGGACATTGTTGGGGGCTGAGCCTTGCCTCCATCAGGGCCCGTGAGTGCAGCCCTGGGAGGAGGCTGGGCACTAGGCGTTTTTCTCACCACAGCTTCTCTTCCAGTGCTCTGCCTGGCCCAGACCATCCACATGCAGGAGGGTGAGTCTACAGTTTTAAATTCCATTTTTCATGTATGTTGTGTTTTCTGACAAAGTATTAATATTCCTTAGAGTCCTCTGACGGCTTATCTTCAACTAGGACGAGACCCAGGCCCCTCTCTCTGTCTGGATGGGTCTGTTCTCACACTGTCTGACCCACTGATCTGTGGAGACACAGACTTCCTTCACTTCCACAAACACTCTTGTCCCGCTGGACTGACCTCCTCCCAGCTGACTCTCCTCTCACTGGGCTGGGCTGGTTCCCACTTGGCCTTCAGCTCTGCACCTCTTCCCTGGGACTCCCAGACAGGTCAGCTGTGCCTCGTTGGCCCCAAGATTCCCACACTCACTCCGGATGTGTGGCTATGGGTTTGCACAATCATTTTATCAGCTTCTGTGCTCTCTTTCCTGCAGACAAGGAAGCAGGTTCTTGTGAGTGAGTCTCGTGTTTGTGGGGCCAGTGGCACACGGGGTACCTCTGTAGATGGATGGAGAGGAACTAGGATGTGGATAAAATAATGAGCGAGGGAGGGCGTGGGTGAACGTGTGTGGAGCCTGGACCAGCGCCTGCCTCTGTGGGGCTCCAGTGACATGGTGCCATCTTCCTGTTTCAGGGCGAAATCCCTCTCTTCCCCCTCCCCAGCCATGTGGCACACATGTATTTCCAGGACCCTCAATACTAGAGATGGGAACAGGCTGGGAGGAACATAGAGAATGCAGTGAAAATAGACATTAGTGCTGCTCAGAGGATTGCCCTGGAGTCAGGAATCCCCATCCCCTGCGGTCATGTGACCAGATCTGGGTGGAGCTCCACCCCCACTGGACTTCCAGTGGAGCTTTGCAGCCCCCATTGGTCCCCACAGTGTCACCCAGCTGCCCTTCTGTCCCAGCCCAGGTCACTCCCACATCTCAGACTCCTGGTTCCCTGTCCGCACACGTGACTGGTCAACCTCACCCTCTGCCTCCCTCCCACCATGTCTGTCCCCTAGAAAGTGGCTGTGGCAGGGAGTAGTGCCCAGGACCCCAGGCTGCTCTGACCCCTTCCGTGCCACCCTGTGAAAAGCCCAACGTGTGACCAGGATTCGGGGTCCTATGTCAGGGGGGTCACTCTGCAGTGATGAGGATTCACAGTCCCCTGGGTGTGGGGGGTGGTGTTTGGGGAAAAGATTGTGGGATGTTGAAAACTGGGTCGTGGGGATGGCTTCACAGTTCTGCAAATTTGCTAAAAACATAGAAGTGAGCCCAGAAAATGGGGGTCTGTGATAACTGGTGACTTCCCCCTGATGGACCCTGAGATCTGCTCTGCTTCTTCCCAGGGTTCCTGCCCAAACCCTCCATCAGGGCGGAGCCGGGTTCTGTGACCCGCTGGGGACAGAATGTGACCATCGCGTGCTGGATCCCAGCTGGGGCTGAGTTAATCCGTCTGGAGGATGAGAAGGGATCTGCCCTTTGGGATTTGTCTATGGAGCCTCTACGCGGCTCTAACTGGAAAGAGGCCAGATTCCACATCCACGTAGTGAGTGATGACAGTGCCAGGAGTTATCACTGCCACTATCGCCAAGGGACCCTCTGGTCTGAGCCCAGTGAGGTCCTGCAGCTGAAGGTGACAGGTGAGGAAGTCTCCACTCCACCCTCAGGTTTGCCCCAGGTCCCTGCACCTTGTCCCCACCCCGTCCTCTGTCCCAGGCTCTCTGCCTCCTGCTTTCAACCTCCCCGCCCCAGCCCTGTGGCTCCCCTGCCCCTCTGCACTCATGGCCTTTGACCTTCACACCTGGCTCAGGGCCCTGGAACCCTGTTCCCATCTGGACACCATGATGGCCTGGACACTGAGCCCCAGCATGGGGCAGGCCTTCAACTGTCTGGCAACTCAAAAGAGAGGGTACTTTCAGGGACAGACTCCCTTCAAGGGACTGTTGGTCCTTTCACTTACAATTGTTTTCAGCCTTTTTTGTGCTCTTGGGCAGACTCAGCGGGGACCCCAGGCAGTCTGTCCCCTGTGGGTGGTCCTTCCACCCCTGGGTAAGTCGTGTGGTTTATGGGCTAGAAGGTGCTTTGGGGGACCTCTGGGGTGAGACTATGCATTCTGTAGGTGGGGTCAGCTCCTCAGAGGTCAGGGTTTAAGTCACTGGTTCAGGGACAGTGATGAGGAGGGAGGAATTCTTCCTTCAAAATCTGGTATTGTCTCCCCCTTTGCTCTTTATGCAGCTGTGACTCGGACTCCCCTGGGTCAGTGGGCATGTCCAGTTTATCCTGACCTATGACCCCTCACTGAGCTGGGGGAATGTGGGGATAACAGTGGTTCTGATAAGTAGGGTTAGCCCTCAGGACCTCCTGGCCATGTGGCCAGGTGAGGTGGCTCCCACCCACCCTGTTTCTCTCTGGACCAGGGTCTAACTCCTCTGTGCTAATGTATGCAACGTGACAGGACATTCTGAGGGGTGTCCTGCCTCTCAGACAAGTAGACACAGAGAATTCCAATCTGCTGCCCTCACATGTGTCTGCCCCCTTTTCTGGGAGTCCAGGGGGTGTCCTCTGTACTGAGAGGTGCAGAGAAGGAGGCCAGGTGTGGACGCTGTGGGAGTTGCAGGGCCAGGCTGAGAGACACAGGCCGAGGTGGATCCTGGGCTCAGAGCTTTTCCTGCCCCCTCACAGGAGCCCCTCCTGGGCTGGGGAGTAGGGACCTCAGCCTGGGGCCTCCTCTCCTGGTGGATCTGCTGGGGAGTGGGCAGTGGGGTGTCAGTGGGGAGGGGTCCTGCTTTTCTCTTAGAGCTGGGACACCAGGTGGGGACATCTTGCATCCTCTAGAGAAAGAGGCCTGTTCAGCCTGGGGGTGTGAGAGCTGGGAGGGGAGACTCATCCTGGATCCCTGAGGGAGTCTGCATATTGCAGGTGTGCCCTGTACTGGGGGCCTGTAGGTGGCTGGTAGTGAAGCCTGGGGGTGCGGCCCCAGGGGTCTCCAGGAGGGGAGGACAGGGTCTTTGTGCTCCCAGGGAAGGGAGGGTCTGTGCAGGAGGAAAACATCAGTTCTTTCTCACTCCTTGACACAACCCCTGAATTCACCTCCCCACCCACAGGAACAGCCTCCCAAAATGTTAAGTCCACAGGGGAGAGTGCCCAGGGGGAGTGGTGAAAGGGACAAGTTCTGGCCAGTGGAGAAGGAGCTCCTGTGTCGTAGGTCTTGGGCTTGGCCAGGTCTTACCTGCCTGTCAGTGACCCACTGTCCTCTGCTTCCAGCCTCTGCCTCCTGGAATTACACTGTGGAGAACTGTGTTCGCATTGGCCTGTCTGGTGTGGTGTTGCTGATCCTGGTGGTGATCCTGGCAGAGGCTGGGCACAGCTGGCACAGGTGGCCACACCAACCACAGGAATGGACACAAGAAAGCCAACACCAGAGAAATTAGACTCCAGGTCCCAGGAGGACCCTCCCCCAGTGTCCCAGGCTCCCATTGGAGCCCAGGAGACCCAGAGCCACCCCTGTTCTCTGAATTTCATGATGCCCTTGGGGAGGCTGCCCTGTGCACGGGACTTTGTCCTAGGAAGTGTGCAGGAGCAGCAGGGACCTGGCCTCCTGTGTGGTCCATCTCCTTCAGGGTTTGGCTCCAGGCCTGA
The DNA here is from genome assembly GCA_004024845.1 of Tonatia bakeri. Classification (NCBI taxonomy): domain Eukaryota; kingdom Metazoa; phylum Chordata; class Mammalia; order Chiroptera; family Phyllostomidae; genus Tonatia; species Tonatia bakeri. Next base: position 15,731 of record PVIA01014480.1, read on the forward strand.
CACTCACCCACTCACAGCCCTGCCCCCTCCTGGCTGGGTCTCCCTTCTCTCCCGGATCTCAGACAGGCCCCAGGTCCCTGCTGCCTCTGCCTCCCTCTTCCTCCTCCTGGAGCCCCGAGTTCTCACCTGCTTTCTGGGACCGGACATGTGCTGCTGAAGACTGTGGTCTCACTCACACTGTCACCTGTGGAACTGCACCTGCTCTGGGCCCCTGCTCACCCACCTCTGTTCCTGGAGTGTTCTCGGCCTCCTGCATCTGTCTCCTCGGGTCTCAGCTGACTTGGATCTAAGGTCCAGGGAAGAGACACAGGCCAAAACCACAGTGAGATATCACTGCCCAATCCTCAGGGCGAGTATTGCTGAAATCATTTTTAAATAGTGGGCACTAGACTTACTGGGATGATCACTTCATAAGGTAGGTAAATGTCTAACTCCTGTGCTGTACACGTGAAATAATGTACTCTGTGTCGACTGTAATTGAAGAATAAATTAAACAAAACCCAAAAACAGCGAGTGTGGCAAGGCTGTGGAGGAGCGGGAGTCCCTGGGCCCCCTGGTGGGGACGCAAAGTGGTGCAGCCTCTGAGCGGATCTGCAGGGCTGCTCCTCAGAACGTGAACAGGGAGCCTCCATCCATCCAGCAGCCCCAGTCCAGGTTCCTGAGCAGGGAAGTGAGAGCAGGGACGTGGACACTTGTACATGCGCCCCCAGGACAGTGTGACTCCCAAAGGTCAAGGGCATTACAGGCTCCTCAGAGGTGGAGGAGGAAGCAGACAGTGGGTCTCAGTGGCGCCTCCTGAGAAGGACCCACTGGCTTTGAAGACAAGGGAGGAAGGGGCCCGTGTCACCGAACTCGGGGTTTCTAGACGCTGGAAGACAAGGGAGGGACTCTCCCCGGAGCCTCCAGGAGAGAAGGCAGCCCTGCAGACACCTCAAGGTCAGCCTGTTCAGATTCCTGACCTCCCGGACCCTGAGATCATACATCCACTAGCCTGAGACCTACCGCACTGCTGCGCATTTGTTGAAGCAGCGCTTGGAGTCTCGGGAGCCTGACGTCCCACACGCGGGGGTCTGGGTTCCCTTGCTTCGGGACGCAGGACAGGAGAAGGGCCAGTCACCTGGTTTCCTGCAGAGCAGGGCTGGGCAGGGATACTGCCGCCCTCCCCTGTCCCTGCATGGACAGCACACGGGGAGGGGAGGCTCCCTTCGCTCTTACTGAGGCTCCTCCTCTCTGGGGAAGTGCTGGCCCCTCTCTGCTCCGGATCTGAGCCAGTCTCGGGGAGGGAGGGGCTCCTCCAGCACAGTGTACTACCTGCCTGCTGCCTGCGTCCTGCTGGAGCAGGGGCCCCCTCCCTGTGAGATGCTGCTCAGCTCCCCAGACTGGGCAGAAGATCCTTTTCCGCTCTGCTTTCTGAGACACCTGCTCTCTTTAGCTGAGTCCCCTCGGGCTTTGTAGAATGACAGGTAGCCTGGGCCCACCTGTGCTCCTACCCTGGACCAGGAGCCCCCACGGTCTCAGGTCTCTTTCACTGGGAACAATATTTAGAAAGCATGACCTCAGGTAAGTTAAGTCTGGGCCACTGGGGTTTTGTTCTGTATGGACCCCTTAGTATCAGGGAGGATGCACCGTGTCCATCCCCACAGGTATCTCCCACCTGGGGTAACATTACAGGTTCATTTACGTTGTACCTGTGCCCTTTATTTGAAAACCCAATTCCTAGCAAATTCATAGATTTCCTTTTTTTTTTAACCATGCAGCTGTGGTGATTGAATATCAATAAGCTCATATTTATTTTTATATGTTTATATTTATTTCAGAGTGTGTTTTTTCGTCTTTTATGACTTAATTGTGTCTTATGTATGTAGAATCTTTTCAGGTTTCAGAAGTTACAACCTACTGGAATGGTACGCTCAGAGGTGACCACTTGATTCTATTCCCTTCCCCTTGTACCCCCACATATCAGAGGTGACTATTTTTGTTCGTTTCTTTTTTTCAGAAGGAAAAAATAATATGTCAAAAGCAGGTAATCAGACATGTGATCTTCTTTTACCTACTATCTCTTTTATAAAGATTTTATTTATTTTTAGATAGAGGGGAAGAGGGAGAGAAAAAGAGGGAAAGAAACATCAATGTGTAACCACATTGTGCGCCTTTTGTGCGCCCCCTACTGGGGACCAGGCCTGCAATCTAGGCATGTGTCCTGACTGGACAAAAAAAAAGATGGCTCAAACAGAAGCCCCACAACAGTACTTTTAAGCGATCGAGAGATAGCCAACCTATCAGATGCACAGTTCAAAGCACTGGTGATCAGGATGCTCACAGAACTGGTTGATTTTGGTCGCAAATTAGATGAAGAAATGCAGGCTACTATAAGAGAAATGAAGGAAAATGCACAGGGAACCAATACTGATGGGAAGGAAACTGGGACTCAGAACAATAGAGTGGACCAGAAGAAAGACAGAAACAACCAAACAGGAAAGAATGGAGAAATAAGAATTCAAAAAAATGAGGAGAAGCTTAGGAACCTCCAGGACATCTTTAAACGTTCCAACATCTGAATTATAGGGGTAATGGGGGGGGGGGGAAGAGGGACAACAACAAGTGGAAAACTTATTTGAACAAATAAAAAAGGAGAACTTTCCCAATCTGGCAAGGGAAATAGACTTCCAGGAAGTCCAGGAAGCTCAGAAACTCCCAAAGAAGTTGGACCCAAGAAGGAACACACTAAGGCACATCATAATTATATTAGCCAAGGTAAAAATGAAGGAGAGAATCCTAGAAACAGCAAGAGAAAAGAAGACATTCACCTACAAAGGAGTTCCCATCAGACTGTCAGCTGATTTCTCAAAAGAGACCTCATAGGCAACAAGTGGCTGGAAAGAAGTATTCCAAGTCATGAAAAGCAAGGACCTACACCCCAATTGCTCTATCCAGCCAAGGTGTCATTTAGAATAGAAGGGCAGATAAAGTGCTTCTCAGATAAGGTCAAGTTAAAGGAGTTCATCATCACCAAGTCTTTATTTTATGAAACATTAAAGGGACTTATCTAAGAAAGAAGATAAAAAATACATGTATAGTAAAATGACAGCAAACTCACAATGATTAACAATCACACCCAAAACAAAAAGAAAAAGAAACTAAGCAAACAACTAGAACAGGAACAGGCCCACAGAAATGGAGAACACATGGAGGGTTATCAACAGGGGATGGGGAGGGGGAGAGAGGGGTAAAGGTATGGAGAATAAGTAGCATAGATGGTAGGTAGAAAATAGACAGGGGGACAGCAAGAATAGTATGGGAAACGTAGAAGCTAAAGAACTTATGACACATGGACATGAACTAAAGTGGGAGAATGTGGGTGGGAGGTGGGCAGGGTGGAGGGGAGTAAAGGGGGGGGTTATTGGGACAACTGTAATAGCATAATCAATAAAATATATATTTAAAAAACATAAAATGTTCACTAAATAAATGTTTATTATGTTTATTTACTTATTTTTGGAGAGAAGGGAAGGGAGCTAGAAAGAGAGGGAGAGAAACATCAATGTGTGGTGGCCTCTGTCTCGCCCCCTACTGGGGAGCTGGTCTGCCACCCAGGCCTGTGTCCTGACTGAGAATAGAACTGGTGACCATTTGGTTCACAAGCCGATGCTTAATCCACTGAGCCACACTAGCCAGGGTGCAGATTTTATTTTTAAGAGCATCTTATGGCTCTTGTCTTTAAACTGGGTAAAGGAAGTTCTGGGAGACACAGTGGACCTGTGACCCATGAGCATCAGGAGAGGCCACAGGGCCAGCATATTTCTTTCCTGCCCCATGAGATGCAGCCCAGGCTGTCCCCAGCTTCAGGACACCACATGGAGTGTGACTTCACAGCCTCTTCCCTCTTTACGTTCCCATAAAGGCAGTGTTGGCTGCAACGCAATGGGAGAACCAACAGCTCCTTAGAAAATAAAAGACCACATGTTTGCAGAAGAGTTTGAAGCTCACCTCAAAGGCAGCTTGAACTCTCAATGCTGCTTCATTCCCATAGTAATTGTGTAGGAACTCAGCCTCCAGACTCCCTCCCAAAGAGGACTGATGCTGGGAAGGAAAAGGAAGCAGCTGAGGACAGTCCCCAAACTATATGCGAGAAAAGTGGACACTGCCCATCACGTCCCCTTCCCCAGAGCAGTTCTGTGATCGCCATGTAACTGTGAGGTCTTGTGTTATTTTAAAGTTGAAAAAATTACTTTAATAAAAAATAATCCAGGAACTGGAGGGATGACACATATAAATAAGTGTTTACTGACCTTTCCTTGCTTTCACTCTCAGAGAAGACAGAAAGCACAGGTTTGCCATGGGGCAGGGCCGCCAGGGGGCAGGGTGAGTTCTGGGGAGGATGTGGGAATTGTCTGGACACTTCCTCATCTCCTCCTTCATCAGTTCCATCCGCAGGGAAAATGAGGAAAAGAAACCAACAAAAAGACAGACAGATGACACATTCCCAAAGTACAAGTCCTAGGGCCACTTTCTGACCTAAAAATCTAGCCAGTCTTTAACCGGAGGGGACCCTGAGGTCACCATGAAGCTGAGACTGAAGCTTCAGAAGAAAGATCATTCCCTAGAGAGCACTCTGGGGTCCGGCAGACAGGCCACCTAGTGACCCTGTTCTTGCTGAGTTAGAAGAAAACGAAGCTCTGCTCCCATGACTGTGTGGTGACTCTCATTTCCATCAGGAAGGACACTGGAAATACTATCACAGCCCTGCTGGTGTGGCTGAGTGGATGAGTGACAGCTTGCGAATCAAAGGGTCACCAGTTGGAATCCCAGTCAGGGCACATGCCTGGGTTGTGGGCCGGGTCTCCAGTAGGGGACGCATGAGAGGCCACCACACATTGTTGTTTCTCTCCCTCTTTTTCTCTCTCCCTTCCCTACTCTAAAAAATAAATAAAATCTTCAGAAAAAAGAATATAGCAGATACCTGTCCCTCTCCTCAAGCAAGACCTCAGTTTTTCTTTTGCAAGGACGTGAAAATGTCATTGGTCTAAAAGGACTGAGGATGTGACCTCTGCGAGTCATCCAGGCTGGTGCTGCTCTGATGAAGGCACAGGCTGACATGGAAGGGGTGCAACATTCAAGTCCATGTGTACCACAGGGAAAGCAAAACTCCCCTGTGATTTAGAGAGAGAGAAACCATCAATAAAAACCTCTCACCTTGTCTGCAGGTGGCATAGCTAATAGTGTTTCCTAAGAAGTATGACCAAAGAGTCAGAGGGGGCAGTGGGTGATGGCCACTCTGGGTATCTGTCCCCCACAGTGTCTCTCCTCTCCAGCTACAATCAGAGCTAAGACTGGTTCAGATTTTGGGTAAAAAGGCCGTGTCTCTCTGGGATACTAAAGAATCTCTACATCTCCATGAAGGCACACCACACCTAAAGACAGACGGGAATGAAGCTGAGTTTCTCCCACTGTACATGAGCCTGAATGCAGAAAGTATAGAAAGCAGCCATATAATTTACATACATAGACTCACACCAGGTCTTCCTCACGCACCACTGGCTCCTCACGTCAGAAGAGTAAATAGAACACTCACACACGTCCTCTGTCCACATGTTCTCCCTCTCGGTGCTTGTCCATGTCTGAGGCCCCCTGTTGCTTTGGCCCACATCTCTGCACCAGAGTCCAGTTTGACTTTGTTTCTAGCTTCAGGTAGGACCTGGGTCTTCTCATTTTTCCTGATGTCCACATACACTGTGGACTTGGACTGGGTGAATTCATCACTCTGATGTCCCCGGGGTGGCCTCACTGCACACACATGACTGAGCCCTGGGGAGGTGCAGGAGGCAGGCTCCTTACCAGTCCCCCTGTGTCAGAGGGAGACTTTGGTGGAGCCTGTGTAACTGGTGACACCCTCTCTGAGGGGCTGCAGTCAGTGTCATCCCCCTTAGGGTTCTTCCTTTGGTACAGGACAGCGAGAGTCACAGTGATGACCAGGGAGAGACCCCTGACCACAGCTGTCACTATGCTCGCCACCACCCCACCCTGAGACTCGGGCCAAACCTCTTTCTCCCCAAGGTAGTACCAAATGTGTCCTGGCTGGGAGACGGTGTCAGGAGGGCTTTGGCATCACAGATGCAGGTGCCATTGTGGATAAACTGCATGCTTTCCATGCCGCTCAATGTGTCTTTCTTGCTGAGATGTACAGCCCATATGATTTTGTCCTGAAGGGTGGGCAATTCCCAGGACACACTTGGCCTTGGCAGTAGTGGGAAATGGCTCGGTGGTGTGAGTCCTCTCTGGCTGGAAGCTCCAGGAGGCTGAGGTCAATGGGCTGGTGGCATCTGTAGACGTGAATGTACATGTCAGCTTCCCTCACTACCATGTGCCATGTACATTTCTTATGGGGGGGGTATACATCCAAGGCCGAGATGCCAGCAGTCAGCAGCTTGAGCTCTGCTGCCAGCACTGACCACAGACAGCACCTGTGATCTGGGGCCACAGTCACTGGAGCCCAGGCCTGGTGAGCACAGCCTTTGGCCTCTGCTGCAGCCCCCCCCCCACCATGAACTGCACAGGGTTTCAGCCCTGCTGTGGTTCCCTGGGTCCTGGGCATGGGCAGAGCCTCCTGCACTGGGCAGGGCACCAGTGTCTCAGTGTCTCACATGAATTGTACTCAGTGTGCAGCCAAGACTGTCTGCATTATCTCTTCCCCTTTGCATGAGAAAGTTGATGCAGCAACCCCAGGAAAACCCCTGATCCACATTTCTTGTCCACTGTGCTGGCTGCAGGCTGTGTCCTTCAGCATCCGGCTCTAGGACCTGCAGGCTGCACATCTGGTCATGGGCTCCCAACCCAGCTCCCTCCTGGTCCTCGGTGAGTGCTGGAATGGAGGGATAACGTCCTGGGACAAAGTGGGTGGGAGCCTGGGGAGGTGTCTTCATCCCTTTTGAGTCCTGACTGCAGCCCAGGAGACTCCTGGTCCCTCCCAAGAGTCTGACCCCTCAGCTCTGGCCCTGACCCAAGTCTCACCATGGAAGGCTGAGTCCTAGAAGAGGGTACCTGGGTATGGGGACAGGTTCAGACTGAGAACCTGTTTGGGAGAGAGGATTGGGGCTTTGTTGAAACTCAGAGCAAGAAGGGCTGTGCTCAGAGGGAATGCTGAGGAGAGAGGTGGACATTCTTGGGGGCTGAGCCCTGCCTCCATCAGGGCCCCTGATTGCAGCCCCAGGAGGAGGCCGGGCACTGGGCGTTTTTCTCACCACAGCTTCTCTTCCAGTGCTCTGCCTGTTCCAGACCATCCACATGCAGGAGGGTGAGTGTACGTTTTTAAATTCCATTTTTCATATATGTTGAGTGTTCTGACAAAGTATTAATATTTCTTAGAGTCCTCTGATGGCTTATCTTCAACTAGGACGAGACCCAGGCCCCTCTCTCTGTCTGGAAGGGTCTGTTCTCACACTGTCTGACCCACTGATCTGCGGAGACACAGCCTTTCCTTCACTTCCACAAGCACCCTTGTCCTGTTCACTTGACATCTTCCCAGACTGACTCTCCTCTCACTGGGCTGGGGTAGTTCCCACTTGGCCATTGTATCTCAGCTCAGTCCCTTTCCGATGTGACTCCCTGATGAGATCAGCTGTCCCTCATCAGCCCTGAGACACCCACACTCACTATGGTACATGTCACCACATGTGGCTGTGGGTTTGCACGATCCCTCCATCATGCTCTGTGTTTTCTCTTCCCTCCAGACAAGGAGGCAGGTCCTTTTGTGTGAGTCTCGTGTTTGTGGGGCCAGTGGCACATGGAGCCTTTCTGTAGATGGACGGAGGGGAAGTGGAATGTGGATCAAAGAATGAGCGAGGGAGGGAGTGAGTGAATGAGTGGGGAGCCTTGGCTAGCGCCTGCCTCTCTCTGGGATCACTTTCTGTGGGTGCCATCTTCCCATTTTAGGGCTACCAGCCCTCTTCTCCCCACTTCCCAGCCACGTGGCACACATGGGGTTTCAGGGCCCTCAATACAAGAAAAAAAGAATAGGCTGGGAGGAAGGTAGAAAATGCAGTGGGAATCGCCACCCACTGGGGTCACGTGACCAGATCTGTGTGGAGCTCCACCCCCACTGGACTTCCAGTGGAGCTCTCCAGCCCCCATTGGTCCCCACAGTGTCACCCAGCTGCCCTTCAGTCCTGGCCCAGGTCACTCCCACATCTAAGACACCTGCTCCCCTGTCCCCACACGTGACCCATCACCCTCACCCTCTGCTACCCTCCCAGAGTCTCTGTCCCCTAGAGAGTGGCCGTGGGCAGGGAGATGAGCCCAGGGCCCCAGCCTGCTCTGGCCCCTCCCGTGTCATCCTGATAAAAGTCCAACATGTGACCAGCATTTAGGGTCCTGTGTCAGGGGCATCACTCTGCAGTGATGAGGATTCACAGTCTCCTGAGTGGACTTGAAGGGTGGTGTTTGGGGGAAGGATGGCAGGATGTTCTAAACTGAGTCATGGGGATGGTTGCACAACTCTGCATGTTTGCTAAAATCACAGAAGTTATCACAGAAAAAGTACTGTGAGTGTGGTGACTTCCTCCTGAGAGACCCTGAGATCTGCTCTGCTTCCTCCCAGAGGCCCTGCCCAAACCCTCCATCGGGGCTGATCCTCTGGGGACAGCCTGTGACCATCGTGTGCCGGGGCCCAGCCTGGGCTGAGCTATTCCATCTGGTGGAGAAGAATAGAACATCTGACTATAGGGATCAGAGAAGCGAATTTCAGTGTGGTTTACAGGGCACAGAGGCCAGAAACTGCATCAATACCATGAATGAATTCACTGCTGGGAGTTATTGGTGTCACTATCTCAAAGGGCCCAGGTGGTCTGAGCCCAGTGAGATCCTGGAGCTGAAGGTGGCAGATGAGGACATCTTCCCTCCACCCTCAGGTTTGCCCCAGGTCCCTGCAACCTGTCCCCAGCTGTGTCCTCTCTTTCTGTCTCCCTGCCCTTCTGCTGCTGGCCCCTAGCCCTGTGGCTCCCCTGCCCCTCTGCACTCCTGTCCCTTGTCCTTCACACTTGGCCCAGGGCCCTGGATCCCTAATCCCATCTGGACACCACGATGACCTGGACACTGAGCCCCAGTATGGGGTGCGCTGGGAGGTGTCTTGTAGGGCTGGGTGGGGAATGGACTTCCAGGGACAGACCCCCTTCAGTGGACCGTTTGTCATTCATTCAGAATGTTTTTAAACCTTTTTTGTCCACTTGGATAAGCTGTGTGGGGGATTCAGGCAATGTGTCCCCTGTGGGTGGTTCATCCACTACTTGGCAAGTCATGGGGTCCATGGGCCTCTGAAAAGGGCTGGAAAGTGCTTTGGGGGACCTCTGGGTAGAGACTGTCCTTCCTCTCTGTGTGGTCACCTCCTGAGAGGTCCTGGAGTCAGGGTTCAAGTGACTGGCTCAAGGGGCGTGATGAGGAAGGAGGGATTCTTTCTTCAAAACCTGGTATTGTCTTTCCCTTTGCTCTTTATGCTGCTGTGACTCATCTCCAGTGGGTCAGTGGGCACGTCCAGTTTATCCTGACCAATGACCCCTCACTGCCCTGTGGGACTGAGGGAGATACAGTGACACTGATAGCTGGGATCAGTCTTCAGGACTCCCTGTGCTCAGGTGTGGTGGCTCCCACCACTCCTGCCCTGTTTACCTCTGTGAGTAATGACCAGCCCCTTAGACAAGTAGAAGCAAAGAATTTTATCCTGTTGTCCTCACATGTCCCCATTCCTTCTGTGGGGAGACCAGGGGGCATCCTCTGTACTGAGAGGTGCAGAGAAAGAGGCCGGGTGTGGACGCTGTAGGGGCTGTAGGGCCAGGCTGAGAGGCACAGGCCGAGGAGTAACCTGGGCTCAGTGCTTCTCCTGCCCCCTCACAGGAGCTCCACCTGGTCTGGGGAGTGGGGACCTCGGTCTGGGGTCTCCTCTCCTAGGGGCTCTGCTGGGGAGTGGGCAGTAGGGTGGCAGTAGGGAGGAGTCCTGCTTCTCTCTTGGCAAATGGACACTCAGGAGGCAGGGATACTTTGCATCCTCTAGAGGAAGAGGCCTATTCAGCCTGGGGTATGAGAGCCGGGAGGGGAGACTCCCCCTGGATCCCTGAGCAAGTCTGAGTTTGTAGCTGTGCCCTGCACTGGGGTGCTATGGTGGACTGGTAGTGATGCCTGGGGGGGAACCCAGGGAACTGGAGGTGGGGAGGGCAAGGGCTGGGTGCTCCCAGGGGAGGGAGGGTCTGTGCAGGAGACAAACACTAGGCTTTTCTCATTCCCAGGAACAGCCGAAGGTGTGACGCCCCCATGCACAGGAGCAGGCTCCCAAAATGTTAAGTCACCTGGGAGCGAGCCCGGGGGAATGCGGGAAAGGATGGGCCTGCCAAACAGAGGAGGGGCTGCTGACTCATAGGTCCTGGTCCTGGCTGATTCTTGTCCACCTGTCAGTGACCCCTTGCCCTCTTCTTCCAGACCCGGCCTCCTGGAATTACACGGTGGGGAACTATGTCTGCATTGCCCTCTCTGGAGTGGTGTTGCTGATCTTGGTGGTGATTCTGGCAGAGGCTGGGCATACCTGGCACAGGTGGCCACATGGACTATTGGGATGGAGACAAAGGAGCTAACATCAGAGAAATTAGACTCCAGCCTCCCAAGAGTGTCCCAGGCTTCCACTGGAGCCCAGAGACCCAGAGTCACCCCTGTTCTCTGAATTTCCTGGTGCCCCTGGTGAGGCTGCCCTGTGCACAGGACTCTGTCCTTGGAAGTGTGCAGGAGCAGCAGGCACCTGGCCTCCTGTGTGGTCCGGCTCCTTCTCCAGGGTTTGGCTCCAGGCCTGACACTCACCCACTCACAGCCCAGTCCCATTCCTGCCTGCGTCTCCTTTCTCTCCCAATTCCCAGAGGACCCAGGTGCCTGCAGCCTCTGCCTCCCTCTTCTTCCTCCTAGAGACCCGAGTTCTCACTTGCTTTCTGAGGACCAGGCACGTGCTACTCAAGGCTGTGGTCTCACCCACACCTGTCACCTGTGGAGCTGCACCTGATCTGGGCCCCCGGGCACCCACTTCTGTTCTTGGAATGGTCTCTGCCTCCTGCATCTGTCCCTTTGGTGTCAGGTGACTTGAATCTAAAGAACGGGTAAGGGACCCAGCCAAATTCACAGT
>PVIA01014481.1:0-26870 GCA_004024845.1 Tonatia bakeri
TAGCTTGATTCCAAAGGTTAATGGTAAATGTGAAATAAAAGCTTTGTGAAAGAATAATATGCTATGATTTTTGAATCTTGGCTTTGTGTGTGATCAGGTCAATATGTCAACAAACATAGTTTGGGAAAAAAATAGCACATTGATGTCTCAAGGGTAGAAGTGAGACTAACCTACCTTTTTAATTCACATGTTAATCTCTAATTGGAGGACTGGCTCTAGGTGTTAATGCTTTTGATGGTTAGAAACAAAGCAAGTAAATTAGTCATCAGAAGTTATCTTAGCACATATTGAAACCATTGACAGTGGATCGAGCTGATGGTTTGGAAAGATTTAATAAAAACTATATTCAAGGTGACCATGTGTTCCAGGATACTCTGGAAAGTCCCACTTCACACCTGCTGTCCCAACATAATTATAAACAGTAGTTTCCTTTCACTCTCAAAAGTGCTTTCCTAGCTAGTGGAGATTCTGAAAGTAACATTTCTCCCCTTGGTGATCTATTTGTCTAGCAACTGTGCTTTTCACAGTTTCAATATCTGCTTTATCCACTCATTTGAATATTTCTAAAAGTGCAATATCAGATATTTTTCCAGTCACTAAATTATAAAAAAGAACAAAAAACAATTATAACCCTCAAATGCCTCAGGGTATGAGCGAGGACCCAGAAAAACCTGGAATTATCGTCTGGAGGGTGGAACCTTGTAGTGCAGGCTCCCCCGGTAGGTGAGTTCTAAGAACCCGTCTGTATTATGTACCAGCTGACATTGTTGTGAGAGGCTGCGTTTAGCATCAGTGAATTTTTTTGAAGACTCTTTTTTAATTATATTTTATTGATTATGCTATTATAGTTGTCCCATATTTTTTCTCCACTTCATTCCCCTCTGCCCTATACCACCCCTCCGACCAGCATTCCCCCACCTTAGTTCTTGTCCATGGGTCCTGCATATAAGTTCTTTGGCTTCTCCATTTCCTATTGTATTCTTAACCTCCCCTTGTCTATTTTCTACCTACCATTTATGCTACTTATTCTCTGTACCTTTTCCCCCTCTCTCCCCATCTCACTCCCCCACTGATAACCATCCATGTGATCTCCATTTATGTGACTCTGTTCCTCTTCTAGTTGTTTGTTTTTGTTTTTGTGTTTTTTAGGTTCAGTTGTTGATAGTTGTGAGTTTGTTGTCATTTTACTGTTCATAGTTTTGATCTTTTCTCACGTAAGTCCTTTAACATTTCATATAATAAGGTCTTGGTGATGATGATCTCCTTTAACTTTACCTTATCTGGGAAGCACATTATTTGCCCTTCTGTTCAACTTATAGCTTTGCTCAATAGAGTATCTTGGATGTAGGTCCTTGCCTGTCATGACTTGGAATACTTCTTTCCAGCCCCTTCATGCCTATAAGGTTTCTTTTGAGAAGTCAGCTGATAGTCTTATGGGAACTCCTTTGTAGGTCACTGTCTCCTTTTCTCTTGCTGCTTTAAAGATTCTCTCCTGATCTTTAATCTTGGGTACTGTAATTATGATGTGCCTGCATGTGTGCTTCCTTGGGTCCAACTTTTATGGAACACTCTGGGCTTCCTGGACTTCCTGGAAATCTATTTCCTTTTCCAGATACAGAAAGTTCTCCATTATGTTTTCAAATAAGATTTTAATTTCTTGGTCTTCTTCTTCTCCTTCTGGCACCCCTATGATTCTGATGTTGGAACATTTAAAGTTGTTCTGGAGGTTCCTAAGCCTGTTCTCGTATTTTTGAATTCTTGTTTCTTCATTCTGTTCTGGTTGAATGTATATTTCTTCTTTCTGGTCCAAATTGTTGATTTGAGTCCTGGTTTCCTCCCCATCTCTGTTGGTTCCCTGTACATTTTCCTTTATTTCACTTTTCACTACCTTCACTTTTTCCTTTACTTTGTGACTATACTCACCATTTCTGTGAGCATCCTGGTTACCAGTGTTTTGAACTGTGCATCTAATAGGTTGGCTATTTCTTCATTGCTTAGTTCTATTTTTGAAGCTTTGAACTGTTCTTGCGCTTGGGCCATATTTCTTTGTCTTGGCACACCTGTTATTTTGTAAGGGGCACAGCTTTAGGTATTCACCAGGGTGGGGCAACAGTGGTGAATTGCTGCATTGTGGTGCAGTATGTGGGGGAGGGGTCAAGAGGAAACAATGCCATTTGCTCAGCTCTGGGCAGGCTTTCTGTCACTTCCCTTGCTACCCATGAGCAAACTGGGTGCTGATTCCTGGGTGGGTGGGTTTGTTTACATTCTAGGACCCTATGGGTCTCTCCAATGAGGCTGGAAAGACTGGGAGTATCTCCTGCTGGTGGAACCCCCACAGGTTTGTAACAGCCAGAGATTTCGAGGCTTTCTTTTCCTGTGCTGGAACCCTGGGTTGTGTGGTCTGTCTTGCTCCCCAGTGGTTCTTCCCAGTTTATCTACAGGCAAATGTGGGACTGTCTGATCTGCCAGCAGCCTTTTGCTGCGTGACCTTTCCTCCCTGGCTGGCTGTCTCCGCCCCTCCTACCAACCTGGATGAATGTTTCTTCTTTAACTCCTTGGTTGTTGAGCCTCCATGCAGTTCAATTTTCTGGCAGTTTTGTTATTTTCTTTTTCTAATTTGTTGTTGTCCTTCTTTTGTTTGTGAGAGGAGGCACAGTGTGTCTACCTATACCTCCACCTTCACTGGAAGTCCTGAAGACTCTTTCAATGGCACTCACCCATTTCATGATGGATGATTTTGTGAGCACACCTGCCCACGTCATGTGGAGTGTTCAGCAGTTTTTGACCAAAAACAGAATGATCTCCTCACCCCACACTCCCTATTCACCTGATATTGGCCCCAAGTGACTTTTTTTTGCTTCCTTGGTTGAAAAAAATCCTCCAAGGGAAATGTTTTGCTGATGAAACAAAAAATGGCAGAAGCACTAAAAGACATCAAAATTGATGAGTCCAAAACTTGTTTTGAGCAGTGGAAAAAATCTCAATAGGTGTATTGTATTCGATGAAGAGTACTTTGAAGGTGACTGAAGTTTAAACATGTAGGAATAAATACACAATTTTTTATAAATAAATTCTATTCCTTTGGGAGTCCCCCTCATATATAAGGATCAGTGTAGGCTGGACATAAATAGTCTCTTCTCAGTTCAGTGCAATGAGAATTCATGCGAACACACTATGTGTTAAGCACTGACTAACTATGTGTTAAGCAATGATTTAAATGTGACAAAGACAGATGAGGAAGACAAGGTCTCTATCTCTGAGAAGGAGTCGTGGTGGTGGATCTGTTTGCTTCCACCTTTAATCTGATTAAAAGACTCTAGTGGTTCAGTGGCTTCTCATTTCATTAGTGGCTTCTCATAAAATCTGAGCACTTAACCTCGTCTCAAAGCCCTGATCTGGGCCCTGCCTGTGTCTGTGACCTTGTTTCACACTCCCCTTCCCCTGGTTCATTAAGCTCCAGACACACTGGCCTTTTTTCATTCTTACATGTTTCAGTCTTGTCCCTGACTCGGGGTCTTTGCACTTACCATTTCCTCTACCTATAAATGTCTTCCCCCACTGCCCCATTTTACCTTGGTTTATTTTCTTCATAGGCTTGGTCATGTTCTGAAAGTAATTTTAAAGTACATGGTGCTTTCTGGGGGGCTACCTTCTCATGATAAAAATGTAAGCAGACTTTTGTGTCTTGGGTGCCTCCAAATCCTTGTACCTAGAGCAGTGTCTGCTACATAATAGGTGCTTTTAAATAAGTTTGAGTGGACAAATAAGTAAACTTTACAACTCTTTCCTTGGATTTATGCTAATTTCTCACAATTCAGCAAATATTCTTGAGAGCCTTTTTCTAGCCTTTTGCTAATTTCTCACAATTCAGCAAATATTCTTGAGAGCCTTTTTCTAGCCTTTTGCCTTTGTCTTTTCACATGACTCATTTTTACACTAATAGTCCTTGAGCCTCTTATTCTCAGTCTATCCTCTGGACAAAAGAGTCATTTTATGTAGCCTGTACCGATACACACCAATGTTGACTTATGAAACCCACACAGGTATAGAACTGCCCTGGTTGTTGCCTCTGTGCCTCCCTGCTCTAATAAAGTACAAACTTGTGGAGAGTTTTACTTATTTCTCTTGTCTCTTTTCATATCTGGGGAATGAATACCAATCCATTTCAGTCTGGAGGGACAGTGAGAAATCCTTGGCCTGAGCCGGGCAGTGGTGGGGCTATGCTTCGGATTATGAAACCTAGTCTAATATAAACAGGATATAAACTTTGAATATTTATTCCTGTGATGGTGACAGTTTGTCTGTTTCCTTTGGAAGCAAGTTGGTTAATGCAGGTGAGAGATACCCCACCTGTCCTCAGTTCAAACTCCATTGGTCAGTGAGGGATTCACGCTTGCAATATCGGCTGCATTGCCCTCATACTTCAACCAAGGACAATGGCCAGCCAGAACAACTTATTTGAGCTATGCATAGGCTTTTCTATTTATTCCTTTACATGGAATAACCTTATATTTCCTATAAAATCAACAATTCAATTCGTCAGTGAAATGCTGGGGAACTGATTAGGGATAAAATGAAGTGCAATGATTTAAATGTGACAAGCACAGGCTGTGTTGTGAATGACAGTGCCGTGCTTTCTCATATGTTCTCTCAGCAGTGCTGTGTGATGGGAAAAGCAGGATCAATCTTCTTCCAAGTGGCGCTTAAAGAGCTGAAGGCCACAGGGCCAAAAAATGCCAAAGCAGGGGCTTATCTCAGGTCTTCTGAGGTGAGTCCTTTGTGGTCCCATCACATCATCCTTTCTCCCTCTTTTCCACCCTGTATTATATTCTACTTGTGTATATCACTTTATTTTAAGCTAATGATTTTTTGTGTGAATGAAACCAATATAGCACAGTTCACTTTGTGTCACATTTTATGCATAATTTATGTAGAGTCTACTGGCAGCCAATCACACTTGAAATAAATGCAAAAAGTGCTAGTTGTGTCTTCAGAGTAGCAGATACTAACATGGGATTAATGTGCACGAGATTGTATTAGGTAAATGCCTATGAAGAATAAAGGAAGAAGGAGGAAGAGCAAGCAGGGAGAACAGGAGTGCGCACGTCTCATACCTGTGAAGGAGAGAGAGTGGGAAAGGTTGGGTAGGCAGAGCCTCAGACCACAGCACAGTTCTGGGAAATATTTGGCCAGGTCAGTGAGGGGTCCCTTCATCTTCTAGAGCAGAGGTTGGCATATGGTGGCCCATGGGGCAAAAGTGGTCTGCCACCTGGCATCGCAACTAAAATTTAATGCAGTCACACCCATTAATTTACATATTGTCTATGGTTACTTTTGTGATAAAATGGCAGAGGTGAGGAGTGGTGACAGTGAACACATAGCTGAAAAATTTTAAATATTTATTATTTGACTCTTTACAGAAAAACAATTACTGATCCTTGTGTTAGAGTAATCCCAAGTTAGGCAGGAATGACCCATTCTGGTCCCCCCATCCTGTGCACTTACTGGCTGAGAGCAGTCCTGGGAAAATGCGGTCTCACAGTGAATGCCACGGTGGGTACCCTCCAAGTGCAGTAACTGGAGATTTTTAATAGACTATGCCTCTCATAGCACATTCTTTTAAAGGAAGATTTGTGTGGGGCACCTCCAGGGCTGCCACACCAGGACATCTTAAGTAGCTATTGATGAAATAATTTGATTGGGAATAGAATCTCCAAAGCATTGTATTTGAAATGGAAATAGAGAGACTACATGGATGCAAATCCTAAAGTATTTACCATCTGGATTTTTTCCAAAAAAAGTTTACCACCCCTGGTCTAGACAAAAAGTGTTGTTTATCTCACAAGGGAAGTAGATTTTTTCTTATAGATAAGCAAATTAAAAGTCTGTTTAATAAAGTAATTTCCTATAAGACTGCATAGCAAGAACTAGTTTCCTGGGATTTGACTTGATCGACTCCGTCTTAGTTGAGAAAAAGCCGAGTTGCTGAGCGCGCAGGGCTGTGCTGGGAAGAACGCTGGGCGGACCTGGGCCGGCAGTGGCTGCTTTACCTTTGTGACTTCAGTGTGTCATGTCGCCTCTGGGCTTTAGCAATCCCATCTGTGAAAAATAAGGTTTAGACTAGAGAACTTTCAATTCCTTCTGCTTCTGGCTACAACAAGAGTGTAATAGAGAGAAGTACTAATGAAAGAAGTGGGCCTGAGCCAACGGCTGGGCCTTCGGTGGACTAATTTGGGAAAGATGACCCAGTATGGATGGGAGGTAATCTCTACTCAGAGTGGGAGAACACTGTGGCAAGGAGAGCTTTGGAATCTTCCAACAGCACAAATTGTTCCCTGTTTTATTTCAGAATATAGTTCTATCTCCCCGAGGAGGGGGTCCATCAAGTAGAAACCATCAACCGAGCAGACCAGGACAGCACCGCTTCGCAGAGCCTGGCTGGCCGTTGCGGGAGGGCCCTTGTGCTGGGACTTAGGGGAGAGGCTTCTCTTCCTGCTTACAAGGTCTGCTCCAACCCCGTGGATGGGAAAGTGAGAGGAGCATGTGCTTATTACCTGTGCGTGTGCTGTGCGTGTGTGTGCATGAAGCATGTGTGCATGTGCGTGAGTGGGGAGGCGTTAAACACCAAGGCGGCTCTGGAGAATGCACTGTGTATATGAAACCCAGACACTGGAAGTGTATTTGTGTGATCAGGATTTTACTTGTTCGGACTTCTAATATAGCCCTGTTGTAACACTGTTAATATCGCATCCTAGATATTCCTTAGGAGGGCCAGGAGGGACTCCTTAGAAAGGAAAACGGTTCCTCCAGTGATATTACATGCAGGGTTGCTTAGACTTAGAACATAAAAATACTGGATGCTTAGTTAACTTTGAATTCAGATAGTGCCTTCTTATATGTGTGTCCATTGTAATATTTGTATTTGATTTGGCAACCCTAATGGACTGAGACCTATTTCCTGGAAGAGTTAATGAATAGAGCAGATTTTGGTGCCATGCAAAAGAGTTGAAAAGAATGGGTGGATCAGAAAAGAGGGGTAGCCTTGGTCATTCTAATGCCTTTTTTTACTGTCTTTTCATTCTCCAGCAAAGTAAATGGTATATTTTAAAAGTGATAAAGTAAGAAATAAAGCTTTAACTCTATCTTTAGAGTTTATTTGAGGCACCTACTAGAATGTTAACTCCAACTGTAGCTACGGAGCTGACCCAGAACCATATCAAACATTGTGACATTTTTTTCAAGTCATAGTAATAGTGAGATGGAAAGCTGTATTATGTTTGAGCTAAGAGTGTATTCAGTCATTTTATGGGAAAATAAACTGTTCTGGAAATGTAAACATCTTTTTTGGCAGGACAATTTCCAAATGACACTGAACTCACAAAATGTGAGATTTTTTATTTGATTCAAAGCAACAATGAGAAATGTCACCCCTAGACCCTTCTTCAGCCAGTAAACAGGAACAGATAATACTGTCACTTGGAGGAGCTTGGGATTCTGGAAGGCTTTCCTTTACCTGCTAATGAAGGCCACAGTGAGAAAGTGGAAAAACTGTCCATCGTGTGCAGAATAACATTATAAACTTTCTCTTTAAATAACTTTTTCTAGTATTGTTCTTTGTAAGTCTGTGCTTGTGCCAGCATAATTTTGAAAAGCCTCAAAATATCTGCTGCCGTAATTATAGGATTCCTCCTGTAATAAAATAAAATTTGATTTGCAATGGTGGTAGAGAGTTGCTAGACCTGAAGAATTGTCATGAACACATTATCAAAAATAGACCAATTTTGCTGAGTTTCATCATTTAAGTGGCACAAAGATTTTAACTCAAAGTTAACTTTCACAAGGTTAGAGGCTTCTGGCGAAGTTCCTAAACACTATGAAAAGTTTTGAGATCTTTCGCTCCTTTTCAACACTATGTTTCTCTTCGTTTTATCCAATTACTACTGTCCCCAGGCACCCTCCTCCATCTCCCATCCCTTGTCTCTTTGTTGGCATGCAATTATCTTCTTAATTGACCCACATGGTGCTTAGCATGAGGACTCTTAATTCCTCCTCACATGTTGCTTTAAAAAATCATATTCAGAGCTCATCCTACCCTCTTTTCAACTTACAATCTGACTAGCTTTTTAGACAATGTTCAGGACACGTCTGTCTGTTTTATTGTGTGATTCTGCTCTCTTCCAGTCTCTGTCGTGGGCTGTTTGCTATCTGTTGCTGCATGACAAACTATTCTAAGCATGGAGTACAACAACCATTTTTTATTATGCCCACTGATTTGTAGGGGCAGAAATTCAGACAGGAAACAATCACCATACATAACAAGAATACTGCATGGAACATACCCCCATCTACAGTGGTTTATATAAGCAAGGGCTGACTTGTTTTAGAAATTAAAAGAAAGTGGAGGTAGGTGGTCCTTAGCATTGATATGCAATTAATAAAATTCTTTTGGCCTTTTCTTTTTATTCTAGTTTCTTCTTCTACCTTTTTAGTTGAATTTATTGGAAGTGACACTGGTTAACAGAATTGTGCAGGTCTCAGGTGCAGAATTCTACAACACATCATCTGTGCGCCGTACTGTGTGCTCACCTCCGCCAAGTCAGGTAACTTTCCATCCACGTTGTCCCCCTATACCTTCCTCCGCCTCCCCCTTCCTCCTGGCAATCACCACACTGTTGTCTGTGTCCATGAGTTTTCTTCTTTTTTGTTCAACTCTTCCACCCTCCCTCCCAGCTCCCTCCCCCCCCCACCATCGGCAGCTGTCAGTCTGCTCTGTATGTATGATTCTATTTCTGTTTTGCTTCATTTTGTTCATTAGCTTCCACACATGAGTGAATCATATATACTTGTCTTTCTTGGATTGGCTTTTTTTAATACTTATTGTCTTATGACTACAAAATGGCTTCTGCTGCTCCAGACATCATGTCTATACTCCAATAATCTATGTATTACCATCTTTTTGGTTTATCTCAGGTTAACTTGCATAAAAGCTCTGTAATTTAGTAATGAAAGTCATTGATGCTCTGCTTCCTGCTTTTTATGACCTGTCCTTCTGGCATTCCTAATGATGGCCATCCAGCTTTGCCACTTTCAGGGTAGAGAATTCCCCACTTTTAAAGAGGCCTCTAGCAATTTTGGTCCACTCTCATTATTAGATAATTCACTCTTATACCGAACCAAAATTTGCTTCCTTGTAACTTCCATATAGTGGTCTTAGATTTGTACTCTAAGATCATCTAAACCAGTCTTATTGATTTTGTTCCTTTAAATATTTGAGGATAGTTTTAAAATTTTTCCTTAGTCTTGTTTCCTGCCAAATAAAGAGACTTGGTTTCTTCAACCAACTTATTTTTCAAAAACCATGATTTCTATACCTGTGATTGTGCCGGGCATTATCTTACAGACATAATACTGGCTTTCAGGTTTGTGTCCCCCACGTTCCTGCTTCCCGAGGTTGAGGACTGCACTCCTTGTACACCGCTGCGTCACAGGGGCCTGACGTGATTCGTGATAGCATCACAGGCATATGGTAGGCATTCAGAAAACACAGATTGAATTAATAAGATTAGAAAGCAGGATACCTGGAAATAATTTATAGTGGCTATTGACGGACATTATCAGTATTCTTTCTTAAGCTGTCTTTTATTTCCCAAATTGCTTCAAGTGGGAATATATTGCTTTTATACTCTGAAAAGAAAAATAACAACGCAACTTTACTTTTTAACATGTTGTACAAGACTGAATATATTTTAAATGTAATTGACTAAAGCAGACCCTAGTGAAATTACTACTTTTTCGAACATTTGCTGTAATATTTTTGTCGTAGCCTAGTGTTGCAGTTACCTTTTTCAATATGACTTGTTCAGAACATTTGTTTTGTGTCTCTTTTGTGCAAAGCACCCTGACATGTCATTTGTAGTTTGCTCTGCCGCTCTCTTGAATTGAGCTTACAGTTGCTGTGCCTCTAGGTGCTTTCCACCAGAGGGGAGCCGGAGAGAGCGAGGAGAAGGCAGGCATTCTTGTCAGTCAAGTTATCCTCTCCTGTGTTTGACCTTTGAAGTAAAATTTTAAACTTATGTGCCGATTTAAATTTCTGTGAAAATGAAACATAGTAGTTTCCGTTTATCCCTTTAGCTTGAGACAGCTTTTTGGAATCCTTGTTTCATAATTAAACATATTCGCTATCTCTTAAAGTTTCACAATATTCTATATTTCAATATAGGCTATTTTCATATATAATATTCCCTTATATTATTCCTTCACCTACCTACCAGAATAAAAAATATGGTACATAAAATGTGGAAAGAAACTATTAAGTGACCTAAAGTATTTCTGCAAAGTGATGATGGGTTGAAAGTAACATTAATGATGCCAGCCTGCACCTAAGCAAATATCACAGTAACAATTGCACTCCTTACATGGCATGTCTGACAGCCGTATTGAGAAGTAAAACATTATGGTTTGATTAGGTCTGGCCTTCAGTCACAATGCTCTCATTAAAAATTCTGCTCATTAAGACTTTCACTTGCAGGAAGATGAAGTAGATGCAATTTCTTTCTTTTTCCTCTTAAGTACAATAAAGAATCCTGCACATTAAATATAAAAAATATAAGGCAGAAAGTTTGAGGAAAGAAGACAGACTGGCTAGGGACCTTGGGACCCAAAGAAGGACACAGTGGTGAGTGCCCTAGGTTTTGTTTTGACCCTATATGTCCATGACTTGGAGCTTGGGAAACTGGCAACCTGGAATTGCCAACGGGTACAGATAAACAAAGGCCCTAACGTTAGCCTGTACTCTTCAGCCAAAAGATCAGGAAAGGGGCAACCTAGCAAGACAGAAAACTTTTAGACAATAACTTGTTCAACTTCACAGCCAAATATCACAGAAAAACTGCGGCCCCATCTTTACCCACAGAAGCAAAGGCTAAGTGGAGAGCCTGACTCCATGAGATGTAACAAGGCACAAACAGCTCTGCCAGGTAGTGCTGGAGAGGCCGATTAGGGAGCGGGACTTCCACTTACCTGGAAGTACTGAGGTGCCATTTGTTCTCCCCACTGGTGTGATGTCAGAGGAGGCACGGTGGGGCATCAGCAGTTTCACCGCTATGCACTGGTAACAGGGCCATCTACCTCCTTCCCCATGGTGTCGTGGAGTCGCATGGAAAGCAGTAAGGAGTCACTCTTACTTCTTCCCGCCAAGGAGATACCAATGTGGCCTCACAGGGAGCCAGAACTCACACCTCTGGCCAGCAGAAGCAAGGACTAGACCCCCCTTCATGGTCAGTGGATTTCTCTCCATGGTCAGTGGCAAACCTGGATTTCTCTCTTCACCTGGCAGTAGCGAAGCAGCACATTTCATGCTCTTCCCTGGTGGAACAGTGCCAGAGAAACTCAGAAAAACAGAATGTATAACTAAGATCTAAAATCTTGTGACATAATATACAAAGATTTAAGTTTCAATTCAAAAGCACTCATTATACCAAGAACCTGGAAGGTCTCTAACTGAATGAAGAAAGACAATCAATGCCAACACCAGGATGGCAGAGATGATCTAATTATCTGACAAGGACTTTAAAGCAGCATCACAAAAATGCTTCAGCCAGCAAATATGAACACACTTGACACATATAAAAACATAAAAAGTGTAAGTAAAGTTAGATTGTTTATTTGAGCTTTTTTTTTGTTTTTCTTTTTTCTTTCTTTCTTTTTTTTTTTTAGGTAAACCTGTAATGCTATGGATCACCCTAATAGGATTGCTTTCCCTGTGTCACACAGATCATGGATTATCATGACCTCATTTTCATTTCTTTCAAGGTATCTTTTGATTTCTTCCTTGATCTCATTGTTAACCCATTCATTGTTTAATAACTTGTTATTTAGCTTTCATGTCTTCGTGTGTTTTTCATTATTCTGCTGATTTCTAGTTTCATAAATTGTGGTTAGAGAATATTTAAATTTATTGAGACATGTTTTGTGTCCTAACATGTAGTCTATCCTAGAGAACATTCTGTGTGCTCTTGAAAAGTATGTGTATTCTGTTGCTTTGGGGTAAAATGCTCTGAAGATATCAGTTAAATCCATTTGATCTAGTGTGTTGTTTAAGGCTACTGTCTCCTTGTTGATTTTCTGTCTGAAAGATCTATCCATTGAAGTCAATGGGGTGTTAAGATCCCAGCTATGACTGTATTTCTGTTGATTTCTCCTTTTATGTCCATCAAGATTTGCTTTACTTATTTAGGTGCTCCTATGTTGGGTGCAGAACAGCTATGTGCCAACAAACTGGACAAAAATTAATATCCAGAAATCAGTTGCATTTTTATATGCTATAATGAACTAACAGAAAGGGAAATTAAGAAAACAATTCCATTCACAATAGCTTCAGAAAGAATAAAATACCTAGGGATAAATCTACCAAGGATGCAAAAGACCTGTACTCAGAAAATTATAAGACCCTGAAAAAGAAACTGAAGAAGATACAAATACATGGAAGTATATACCATGTTCAAAGACAGAAAAAATTAACATTACTAAAATGTCCATACTACCCAAAATAATCTATAGGTTCAATGCAATTCCTGTCCAGATTCTAATGATATACTTCACAGACCAGAACAAATATTTCAAAAATTTATGTGGAACCATGAAAGGCCCCACATAGCCACAATGATCCTGAGAAAGAAGAACAAAATTGGAGGAATTATGCTACTTAATATGAAATTATAAGTCCACAGTAATCAAAACAGCATGGTACTGGCATAAAAACAGACACATAGATCAACAGAACAGAATAAAGAGCCCAGAAATAAACTCACACCTTTATAGTCAGTTAATATTTGACAGAGTAAGTAAGCAAATACAATGGTCTTAAGATAGTTTATTCAATATATGGTATTGGGAGAATTGGATAGATACATGCAGAAAAATAAAACTAGAATACCTTCTTATACCACACATAAGAATATATTCAAATGGATTAAAGACTTAAATGTGAGACCCCAAAACTTAAAAATCCTGGAAGAAAACATAGGCAGCAAAGTCTCAGACATTGCTCATAGCAATTTTTTATTAGATATATATCCCCACACAAGGGAAACAAAAGAAAAAATAAACAAACAGCACTATATCAAACTAAAAAGCTTTTGCATAGCATAGGAAATCATCAACAAATAGACAACCCACAGCATGGGAGAACATATTCACCAATACATCTGATAAAGGGTTAATATCCAAAATTTATAAAGTACTTACAGAGCTCAATACCAAACCAAACCAAACCAAACCAAACCAAACCAAAAACCTCCCAAAGCCAAACAACCCAATTAAAAAATGGCCAAAGGAACTGAATAAACACTTCTCCAAAGAGGACGTACAGATGGCCAATAGGCACATGAAAAGAGGCTCAATGTCACTAATCATCAGAGGAATGCATATTAAAACCACAATGAGATACCATCTCATACCTGTCAGAATGGCTATCATCAATAAATCAACAAACAACAAGGATGTGCCCGTGAGGATGTGGAGAAAGGGGAACCCTTTTGCACTTTTGGTGGAAATGCAGATTTGTGCAGACACCATGGAAAGCATTATAGAAATAACTGAAAAAAAAATGAAAATGGATCTGTCTTTTGACCTAGCAATCCCACTTCTGGGAATACATTACAAGGAACCCAAAATACTAATTCAAAAGAACATAAGTACTCCTATGTTCATTGCAGCGTTATTTACAATCAGCAATTACAGAAGCAACCCAAATGTCCATCAACAGATGAATGAATAAAACAACTATGGGATATTTACACAGTGGAATTCTATTTGACAGTAAAAAAGAAGAACGTTTTACTCTTTCCAAGAGTATGGATGGACCTGAAGAACATTATGTTAAGTGAAATAAGCCAGTCAGAGAAAGACAAATACCGTATGCTTTCACTCATATAGAATCTAATAAACAAACTGAACTAGTATGCAAAACAGAGAGAGACTCATTGATGGAGAGCAGATGACAGCTAGTAGGGGCGACATGGGGCAAAGGGATGGAGCGCGAAGGAGAAAGGACACATGGACATGGACAACAGTGTGGTGATTGCTGAGGGGAGAGGGGTATATGAAGATTAAGTGGTAATGGAAAAATAATATAATGAAAATAAAATTTTTAAAAAGTTTGAAAAAAGAAAGCTATATATCTAGCCTTTTTATTTGTCTACAAGGATAAAATCTACTACCTTTTGAAATATAGATACATGAAGGCTAAGATTATTCCCAATCTTCTGCTCTTGTAATTCTCTCCAAGAAAAGGAAATGAAATTATTTGGCCCAATTACTCCTTAGGGCATCCTGGCTTCCAGTGAATACAAATTACCCTGTTAGTAATCCATTCTAGAATCTGGCTCTTTTTAATTAAATGACATCTGCCTGCTTTTCTTCTCTTGACATGTCTGTCTTTTCACATATTATCTTAAAGGTGGCTAGCAACAATTCTGCAGGAAATGTGCAGACCCTTTCACTACTTTCTCATCCTTTGTTTGGATTTAGAAATTTGACCCTTATTCAAGGGAATTTACTGTCCTCATGTCTTCTCACTTCTTTATGGCCAAATTTAGCTCACGTTTTTATCATATTTTACTAGGCTATTGCCAATAGTTTTCATACTCAACCACTTCTAATCCATTCTCTAGACTTTAAAGCCCTTCACCGACTCCCTGTCATCTTTAGCATAAATTAAACCTCTTTAGCATGGTATACTATTAATGACTGAGATCAATTACTGTTTACTGTGTCAGACCCTGTCCTAGAACTTCTTTCACATTAATAAATTATAGCTGGCCTATGAAGTAAGTTCTATTATTATCTCTAGTTTAGAGAGATTAAAGAGGCAAAGAAAGATTAAATGTTTGCCCAAAGTCACACTATTGGTAATGACCAAACTTGAAATAAACCTCAGACGAAATTGGGATTGTGTGTGTTCCGGGTGGTAGGGCTGTAGACAAAGAACCATGGAAGACAGTGACAGCTGTAAGAGGGGATAAGGGAGGTGGGGACTGCTCGAAAGAAGGTGAAAGGATTAGTCAAAGAACATATATAAAGGACCCTTGGACGTGGACAGCAGTGTGGGGATTGACTATGGAATTGAAGGGCAGGCTGGGTGGCGATGGGTGAAGGGGGGAAAATTGGGAAAACTGTGATAGCATAAATGATAAAAAATAAATAAATGTAAAAGTGAAATCAATCTCAGAAGGGGAGCTCCAGACAATGGGCTGTTAACCACTATGCATATTGCCTCTAAAAGCCCCTTTTGATCTGATTTCTGTTTGATTTTCTGGCTCTAGGACTGTATGCCAATGCAAACTTACTGAGTAATAAAGACAAAAAGTATCAGAAATGCATTAAGCTGGGTCCAGGACAGCTTCCTGGGAAGGCAAAGGCAAGGGCAGAGGGGGTAGTAAGACATAAATCTGTAAAAATAGAGAATACAAAAGTAAAAAACCATTCCAGTCACATGTGAATACTGACCATCTGAAATGTAAAACAGATGCAAAAATGATATGCACCCCAGCTGGCAAAGTCTTGGCAAAACTAAAACCTTGAATAGTGTCCTGATATTTTGGCAAATTGGTCATTTGGCAAGTTGATTTTTGGTGAATTGGTTTTCAGTGCCTATTGCTTAGCAAATTAATTTGTGAAGATAAAATTTTTGTTGAATTGGTCTGTTTCCTCTTTTCCAGTCTCATCTCTCCCACCAGCCCCATCAACTCTGAGACAGGGTTCAGTAGCACTTGTGAAACTGTGTTAACTGTTTAATGCTAGTGTCAGCTGGTTGGTGTCCACTGTACTGCTTGTTAAATATTATTATTGTCACTCATACAGATCAGTTCATCAAACTCTTCTCATATGTTTCTGTGCTGAGAGCATCTACCCACTCACCTTGCCCACTTGGTGAAGCCCTTCTTCTGCCTTTCAAGACTCAGCTGAAGGTCCTGATTCAGGGCTCCTATAGCACATTTTGTTTTCTATAACATTACTGGACACATTGCATCGTAACTCTTTATTATTTGGTTTTCCTCCTTAGACTGCAAGATCAAATGGAGCTCTATTTTCTTGGACATCTCTGCACTGTGTGCCTGTCATATACTAGTCTGCAAGAGATGAATGAGTCCTGAACATCAAATAACCTTCTCAATCAATTTTCTATTCTTTGAAAATTGCATATGCTTCTTGATAAATGAAACCAAGTTTGGCATTTTCTCTAACATTTGTGAACACTATAACATCTTTCTACATCAAAGAACAGATTATGAACTTTTTTCTTTTTTTATTGTACAATATTAAAAAATGCTTCTCCATGTAAAAAATAAGAAATACAACTTCACAAAGGCAAAGATAATTTTTCTAGAAATTGTAAGCTGTGCCCCAAAATATTTGTGGGATGCATTATAATGGCTAGTATTTATAACAAGGCATATATGGAAAGTTCTTTACTTGAATTTTCTCATTGAATACTCTCAGTAATGTAAGAGATACCTTTTCTTATTTTCTCTTTGGGATTCTACTGTTCAATCCATTATATTGATGAGGAAACACCTAAGGAGGGCTGTAGGCTACCAGCATCAGATAGCCAGTGAGTAGTCGAGCCAGGATTTGAATCCAGAATACTCAATACCAGGAGCTGACTTCTTACACTTTATCTTTTAATACTGTCTTAGGTAACTGAATGACTAGAATAAACTCTAAATCATTTTGGATCATGGCCTTCTTGGTACCATTTATGCACTGCATGTCTGCTTACTTAACTTAAATCCTAAGTTTTTTACTTTCAGAAATGAATTTGGTAAGTTCAAAAAATGACAAGAAGGCCGATGAAGCTACAGCATTGGGAACAAAACAGAGACAAGACGGAGAGGGAGTCAGAAAGAAAAGTGGGGGCCAGGGCACACAGGGCTGTGAAGAAGTTTGGGTTTTATGTAAGTGAAATAATTCATTGGAGGATTTTTATTCAATAGAATGTGAATTTGAATTTGAATATTTTCTCTGCTTTTGTAAACAATGCACTGTGGGGATGGGGTGAAGGCAGGGGAGGCTCAGGCAGTAGTTGAGGCAAGAGAAGAAGGAACTGAGACTGCGTCCACAGTGGCTATGATGAAAGTGGGTCGACTTGGGATACATTTTAGATGTAATGTCCTTGATAAATATTTATTGAGTTAAAGGTTCTATAATAAGTACAAAACACTAACTACAGTTACTGGCATGTAGCAAATGCCCAGTGAATAAATGGTGCTTACTATCATAATTATCATTATCCCCCTACTTATGAGAGATGAAATTACAGTAGTAACAGTCATGAATGGTCGGCTTCCTACTATGCATTGTCTCCTTTGTTTTTTTAGCCTTCACTACTCACTCTACAGAAGCTAGTCCCCGAAAGTGACCTCCAAGCTGTTGATTTCAGTGTAATTTTCTTATTTTTCATTCCCTGATGCTTTTGTGAGCCTTCGACTTCCTGCCCCTTGAAATGCTTTGACACCTGGGATGATGTAGTTTCCTAATTCTCCTTGCACATCTCTTGGGGCTGTTTCTGTGCAGCCCTTTCCCTCTCCTGTCCTCTCAGCACAGAGGTTACCCAAGAATCTCATCTCCAGTCTCTCATTCTCATATGCCAGCATCAGAGGACCAGATCCTCATCTTTGACCCTATTTCAAGGTTAGTTCCTCATTTCCAACTGGTACCTTTTTCTTCCAAAGTTATGACATAAAAACTAGAAGATGAGAGGGAACTTCTCTGTGTCCTTCAGTTTCCCACCATAGATTTTATATATATTTGAAAATCCAGGGAGGTACAGAAAACATAATTTATCAAGGATAAGATTCTTATAGAGAACTAAGTTTCTATTGAGAGAATTAGAAAGAGTTCTGAATTTGGCTTGAAATTTCTATTCCTAAAATTATTCTTGCGTGTGCTTTCTTTTTTGGCTAGCCATATGATATTTATTTTTATATCTTGAATAATTTATGTATCACTGACCAGAATGACAAAATATTTCCCTTTCAGCATACATCTACATTTCTTAACTTAACTCTCAATTCTAATTACCACACTCAATTTCTGTTTCTTGATGGGAAGAGGAACCCTACATAGAACTGAACAACAGATAATGCCATTAAATAGGGCTGACTGAGTTGGGCTAACTAAGGAGATTTAAGCATAAATTGAACTTTATTTCTTGAATTAGCCATTTCATAAGTTATTAAATAGGAAAAAGTTTATCCACATATTTTGCAGGCTTTGAGATGAGGGGTATATTCAACTGTATTCCCTCCTTTTCTCTGTCATAATTCTCTTCCACTCTCAGGAGCTCTCTGTGACTCAGAGATAAGACAAAGACATTTTCCTCTTGTTTGATTCTGGCCCACATCTGTGTTCCAAACCATGTTTTTCTTAATTTGAGTTTGTGGAAAGGAGAAAGAGAAGGGCAGGTTGGACGGGCTTCCTTGTTCTCCTGTACCCTTCCTAGTACGGGCATCCTACCTACCCATGCTCTCCCAGAACCATGGCAGAAAAATTCTGCTGTGTTTAAAAAGTCAGAAGATTCTCAGAGTATTTTTGAGAGACCCTAGGAGATACAAAATACTGAGGTGTGCTGGGGAGAAGCAGGGACAAGGACAGAGGTTTATAGCGTTTACTCCTCAGCGACCTGCCTCGGCGCCTGTTGCAGGATGTAGGCTCTTGGCCTCAGCAGAAGAGGGGTCAGGAAGTGTTTGGGTTTCCCCACCCACGAACAAGCTCCACACAGTGGGGGCCTGAGGAGTAGCCCCTGCAGCACCTGGAACAGTGCATGACATATAGTGGGCACTTAATAATGGTTGAATAAATACATAAATGGGAAGAAATGGCTCTTTGTACATTGATTTTCAGAAAGGTCCAGGATGTCAGTGCTTACTGGTCCTGACTTGATTGGTGTTGCCATCATTGATCCAAAAGTGATGGGGTTCAAAGGAATAAGTTGGCTCTTCTTTCTGTCATTTCACTGCCGCTTCTGATCAGATTTTCAAAATGCTCCACTGTGAAAGTTCTTAGCTTCCAAAGTTCTCTATATTAGATTCTTCTATGAGAACAGGGAACTCTTTAATGTTGCTTGTTTCTTTTTATCCCCATTTCCTATTCCTATCCCCCTACCCGCTCTTCAGTATGCAGCCATGTTCGTATTTGCTGTGATCCTTTTGCTTCTATATTTTGTAAAATACGAGTTGTTATTTCATGGGCATTAATTTATAATTTATACTGTATTTGCTATAGATCTTCTCCCTGCTATTATTACTTTAACTTTTTTTCTCTGAGTACTAAGATTTACTGTGTACTTGAGTGAATTCTCGATCTCTGGCTTTGAATTTAATCCATGGAGGCAAAGTCCTCCAGGGGTTCCATCTATCACACTTGATCTATTCATGCCTCAGTGTTGGACCCTCAGATTGCTTTTGATTTCTCACTCCAGAAGTGGTGTTGTGGTAAACTACCTGGTACTTGTCTCTTTATGGATGTATAATTTTACACAGCATATGTATTCAGAAGTGGGATTAATAAAGCATATGTGCAAAATTGTATATTTAACAACTAACTACAGCCACTTCCTCTCCAGAATGGCTTCCCAGTCTGCGTTCCCAGCAGCAGTGATGAGCGCTCCTACCTTCCTCTGTTCCTGCCAGCCTGGCATCACCGGCTCTCTAATTCTTGCTGGTCCATTGGGCACAAAGTTATACCCTATTATTGCTTTCTGTTACATTTTTTAAACTAATGTGTTTGTATAATATTTCTCTTTATATGTTGACTTTTTGTATTTCATTGTCTATAAATTGACTGTTTTCTTCACCTATTTTCTGTTGGGCTTCCTGTCTTTTCCTTGTTATTACAATAATCTCTTGTCAGTTCCAAACATTGCAAATATCTTTTCCAAATCTGTCATGTCTCTGTTAACTTTGTCCATGACATCTTTTGTTGAACAAAAATCTTTAATTTTTATAAGACCAACTTCATTTTCTTGGCTTACATTTTATACCTCTGGGGCAAAGAACTTTATTAAAGTAATACTTTTATGACAGTAATAAAAGAGATAGAAAGATGATTTTTGATAGTTTTATGCCAAACAACAAACACCATTTCTGCGGAGTTGAACGTGAACCTTTTCTAATGGCATGAGGTTTCTCCATCACTTGAGTAACTGAAAATTTCTATTTCTGGAGACCTGAGTGGAGAATGAGGTTTTCTTGCAGCATGAGTGCTAAAGAGCTTTTTCACTTAAGTGGAGAAGGCCTCTTGAAGAAAGAATCTGTTCCCAGCAAGCTCTCACCATCTGGCTCAGGGTTGCCTGACCAAGCTTGGACCTGCCCAGGGCTGACTAATTTAAATGCCACTGTGTCCTCCATACAACCTGCATTGAGTGATTTCATGTTTCTAATCAATTCTTATTAAAAATAAATAATGAGAGAAAGATTGTACTGTGGAACTGCCCACAGTGGTTTATACTTATTAGACTTCTATTTTCCTTTTTGACTGATTGTTATGACTGAATGTTTGTGTCCAACCTCTCCCAATTTTGCATGTTGAAATCCTATCCCCTTGTATGATGGTATTAGGACACTGGGCCTTCAGGCAGTGGTTAGGTCATGAAGGATCCTCACAAATGGGATTAATGCCCTTATGAAAGAGACTGAAGACAGCTCTGTCTTCCTCTCCGCCATACAAGGATACAACACAAAAATAGCTATCTATAATCTAGAAGGAGGTGCTCACCAGAGTCTGACCATGCTGACACCCTGATCTCAAATTTTCAGATCCCCAGTCTATAGTATTCTTTTATAAGCCTTTACTGACTAGGATACCAATCATTCAAGTTAGACAAAAAAATGAAGATTGGGGTGGACAAGTTCAAATTTTATTCATAATTTCAATGAGTGGCATACTAAGTGGTGTAGTAGGCTGAGTCATGTTCCCCCAGAACTCATTCACTTGGAACCTCAAAAAGTGATGACTTATTTGAAAATAGTACCTTTAGTGGATACAATTAGTTAAGGATTTTAGGATGAGATCATCTTGGATTTAGGGTGGACCCTAAATCCAATGACTTGAGGAAAGGTGATGACGTGGAGATATACACAGGGAAGGAGACCATGTGAAGGTGGGGTAGAAACTGAAGTTATGCTGCCCACATCAGGTAATGCAAGGAGCCACCGGAAGCTGGAAGAGCAAAGGAAGAATTCTTTCCTAGAGCTTTTATCATGGTCTGCCGAAGCCTTTGACTTTGGACATCTGGTTTCCAAATCTGTGAGAGAATGAATTCCTATTGCTGTAAGCCACCAACTTTGTGGTAATTTATGATAGCCCTAGAAAAAATACAGGTAAAGTGATGACAAGGTAATTTCTCAGGTTTCAGATGTCCAGTGGTTACTGGTACCCAGAGAACCAGAACTAGAGTAAGGAGGTTCTAAAAGACTTTTGAGGACCCACCTGCTAAGAAATGTTTTTATTACAATTATTGCTAATCAGAAAGTTACCTGGTTTTGATGTAAGGAATCTGACATACAAAGTCAGCCCAAACAGTGGTTTTAACTCCTCACCTTATATATGTGAGACTTTGGTCACAATTTAACTCAAGTGTCACCCCATGTTCCAGTATTCCATCAGGCCAGCGATCCCCAATATCTTCTCTTCATAAATTAATCTTTTTCCCTTCTTCTCAGAGTAATTTAAATGGCATTGGGGGTGGGGAGAGGAGGAGTCAGGGGTATAAACCTAGTATGATCTTTGAGGAGAGGGTTTACCCAATGGAAGCCATTTACTGAGTCATTTACTGCATTAATTTATGCAGTCATTTACTGAGAAGTTATTATATGCCAGGCACTGTGAGAGATGCTGGAGAGGGCTGACTCTGGCTTGATGTCCTCGGGTTTTCTGTTTAGGTCCATGTGATCCATGTGAATAATTTCCAAGCATTTCGAGGTTGTCTCTCCTCTGCGTGGGGCACCTCTTTGTGCAAAGTGATACTCTGGGCTTTGGCGATGGCCTATTACTACCTCTCTGTGACCCCGACGAACTGTGTTCTTACTCTGATCTTTTGACTACTCTGTGGCATCCTCCGTGTGTGGCTGATCTTTCCCCTTGACATACAGATTACTACCTCTCACTTCACAACTTTAGGTGCAGGGAACTTACAGAGATCCAAGAGTCGGCTGAATCTTACTGATTTCATACCCAGTATGTAGGTGGGGCCCACTGCACTTTCTTTGGTATCCTTTCTATGGCACCTGGAATCTCTCACTCTTGGAACCTAACAAGAATGTCTCAGAACTCTAAACTCTATTATGTTATTGCATACTGTAGGGGTTTCTTCTTGGCTACCTCTCTCAAGGGTATGTCTAATTCTGGCAAGGATACAGACACTAGGGAAACATTGCTGTTACTGAGAGATGAGTGTGCCAAGTAGTAGAAACTACATCAACTTCATTAGATACATAGAAGGAAAGAGGAAAAATTGAGGTACTCACTGGTCTAGGAGAGGAAATTCATGTAGGGGAGTAGTGAATGAGAAGAAAACAGTCTATTACCACAAGAAGGATCTCAACTGAAAAAGTCTGGGTGGCATTGGGTGGGAGCTTGGATACCCCAGAACTGGGCAAGCTCAAATCCAGGGGTGAAAAAGGGTAGTTCAGGCATGTAGTCTGGCTCTCCTTCAATGAGCTGTTCAGAGTCATATTCCATTTGTGGACAATGGGACTTGGGTCCAGCAAAGGGCCCACCCAGTGCCAGGTGCTTAAAGAGGCAATGGGAGGAGGAATTGGTCCGTGTTCTGAAGGGCAGTAGGGATGATCGGGAGACTCATCCTCAGGCCTCATGATGGCAGCAGAGGCCCAAGGCTAACCTTTGCTCAACAATTGTATCTCTAGGAATCTATAATTTCAGAGTCAGTTGACTCTTGGTGCTACCTTTATTTCAGCTAAATGGAAAGCCCACTATTGATTGAGATCATCAAACTTCTCAGCCTGACATTTAAAGCCCTCCACAATTTGACCTTTCCCTTTTCTCATATTTAATTCTGAGTATATGCCTCTATATACCTGTCTTCAGTTACAATCATCCACTTACCCTTTCCCAAATGTGGGCTTAGTCAATTGATGCTAAGCCATTGCTCGAGTCATTTCCTTTAGGTAGAATGCCTTCTTACTTATGCCTGCTAAAGCTTTACATACTCTGAGTCTCAGCTTAAATCACCCCCAACTCAGACTGTCCTCGTAGGGTTTAATACTGCCCCCATCTCAAACTTTCACAATACTCCGAATGTCTGTGATGTAAAGCATCCCATTTTGTCTTGTGCTAAAGTTATTTTATATGTTTCTGTTTTCCTATCCAGTTTGGAAGTCCCATTTGTTTTTTGTTAAATATTTATAACACTATTATGCTAGAATAGCTTTGCATATAGGGGCACTCAATAACATTTGTTGAATTGAACTCTCTAAAGTTCAATCACAAGTGTGATTGCGTATTGAATATAGAAGGCTGAATGGGTTTTTAACATTTAAAATACTGACTGGTTTTTATTAACACCTGACACACGTTTCCCTTAAGTCTTCAGGTTCTTTTCCTTAGCTCCAACCCACTTTCTCAGCACAGCCCTGGTTCTGTCTTTGGCTTTAGCCCTTCCTTGCATCTCTGGAGGGCCCAAGGCACACCCTTCATTGGGGTCCTGGTTGAGTTTGTGCTGGCAGCAGCCTGGCTCACTTCATAAGCCCGGAAGGTGCCCTGCCCTCTCCCTACAACTACTCCTGGGACTCCGGTTTCCTCTTTCTCCTCACTGTTAATGCTATTAGGCCTTTCTTTTTAAGGTAATTTCTCTCTCTCTTCTCTTTTGGTCAATATACCTTAAAGCACCAGAGCCAGGGTTGTATAGTGGTTAAATATGTGGATTTTGGGGTTCTGATATTTCGGGTTGACTTCCACCTCTCCCCTACTATGTGTTATATTGAGACAGATGCTTACCACTGATGAAGTAACCTAACTCCTGGTAAAATGGAGGTGGCAGCACACTAACTGGTAGAGTTCTCCTGAGGATTAAATGAGACGCAGAGCAGACTGCACCTGCCACATAGTCAAATGGCAGCTGTACCATCATTCTTCTCTCTGTTCTACACATTTTGTTAAAGCTATTGTACTTTTATTTGCATTATAGCTTTTATTTTTGATAAACTTTTATTTCTTAAAATTTATATTATGTTTTGTCTTTCAAAAAAAGGATAACCATGTAAAAAAATTGTACACATTCGAAACAGAAAAAAAGATGAACAACATTTTTATACAAAGGAAGCCTCTTGATCTGTGATGGTGACTTTATAGTCCTTTTTAGTTCCATAAAATAGTTCAGCTAACACCTTTTTAATGTGTTCAGTTAACAACACACTTTTTTTCACACAGTATTTTCACCATACCTGTGAAGCAGGTAAACAATGTACTTACTGTTAGTCCCATTTTACAGACAAGAAAATTGAGGTAAAAGCTTATACGTCAGATTGTCCGACTCCTTATTCAGCATTTTTAATACTTTCGGTATAATTGGTGAGACTCTCAGGGCTTGGAGGAAGGGCCTCGCTGGGATTACTTAAGTGGATTAGTGCAAGGGAGCAGATATGTCATGGAGAAGAGATACTTAACCGTATTTGGCTGTGTCTAATGTGTTCCCGTTATAATGTACACCCACATTTTGGCCCAAACTTTCAGGAAAGAAATAATTTAAAATTTTTAATTCAATTACTTATTTATATTTAGATACTTGGTTTTTGTATTATAAAGGAATTTTAGCATTTATTTTTGAACATATTATGGTATAAGAAATTTTATGTAACAACTCTTTCTAGAGTTACATTTTAATGCATAAGTATAAATAAAAGAATTAAAAACATTTATATAGATATGGAATTAGTACTACCCACGTAAAATGTGCATCCCTGATTTTTCCTCAGAAATTTGGGCAAAAAAATGTGCATTATACATGGCAAAATACGGTAATATATATTTGCAAGATAAAGGCAACCCCCCCACCCCATCTTCCTCTGGGTAGTCCCTATCTTTTTTTTCAATATTACTAATATTTGAAGCCTCTCATTTATATTTTCACCTGGAAACTAATGTCCTTGCTTTGGAGCTAGTCTCTTGATTTTATACTACTTTTTATGGAGAAGGATGTTTTATTAATGTCTTCTCCAGTATAAAAGGGCAGAGCTATAAATTAGTCATTACGAACAACCATATTCTCAAAGCACACCCAAACAAACAAATCATAAGCCTGTAACACAGGTTAGTAAAAACAGGGCTCCTTACTTAAATCCCCTTGTGTTTAAAAACCTCCGCAAGTATTCAATGAGTAACTCTCACAGCAGCTGTTTCAGTTAAGCCCTTAGACACACATTCTTATTTATTTTAGAGAGGGGAAGGGAGGGAGGAAGAGAGGGAGAGAAACATCAGTGTGGGCTTGCCTCTCAGTAGCCCCCTACTGGGGACCTGGCCTGCAACCCAGGCACGTGCCCTGGCTGGGAATCGAACCAGGGATTCTTTGGTTCACAGGCCGGCACTCAATCCACTGAGCCGCAGCAGCCAGGACTAGACACACATTCTTTTACGCCTTTTGAATCCAAGGTGGTACTGGAGACTCATCAGGCAGCCTGTGCTGCCCCTGAATTATGCATCTCATCTCCAGATAAGACCTGAAATGATGCGGGAGTAATCCATAGACGGGCTTGGTCAATGTTCAATAGAGGAAGGAAAGTCTAATGAACAAAATATAGGGCTGGGAGCTGAGCCAGATCTGAATTCCAATCTTCTCCTAGCCTTGTAAGTAGAAGCCTGAATAGGCAATTCTACTCCCAGAGCTTGTTTCTATAACTGCATCCTTTTCCCCACACTCTGCTTTGCTTCAAGCATCCTACTCACATGGGCTGTGGCTGACGAGATCAAGAGAAAAAGACACGTAGCGACAGTGTAAGCTACATGAAGGCAGGACCTGTGTTTTTCATCACTGGTTGTCCCTTGACCCTGAGTGCATGTGTGTTTGTGTGTACAAGTGTGTACATGCACACTTGTGTGCATTTTTCTCCCTTGGACCCTCTGTTTATTGATCCTGTTTCTGACCTTTAACACTCCATCATTTCATCAATGTCTATATACTGAGTACCACTCTCTGTGGGGAACTGTGCTGGTGACCAAGAATTTGCGTAAAATATAAGAAGAAAAAATATGTAAGAAGAACCTCACCTTCCATTTTTAATGATCTATAGGAAGTTTTCTCTTTAATTTATTATTTGCTTTTTTAAAATCATGGTCACTTTCAGAAATGCCAAGAAATGAAAAAAGTGAAACATATCAATATATCTATCCCCCAACTTCAAAAGTTGTAAGTGGCCAATCTTGTTTCACATTTTCCTTTACTCACTGCTTTCTCACCTCTCGTAGCACATGCCTGCACACTAGATGATTATGAAGTCAATCCCAGGCATCGTGCTGTTTGGGCACAGCAGTTCTGATTTCCTTAGAGGGAGAATGAAGAGAAGACTCCTAATGTCCCTTCTGTTGGTGTCTTAGCAACGCATATGCTTATCTCCTTCATGTGTTGGATTTTGGACACTGCAGAGGGCTGTTGAGAGAACCTCAGTCAGACCAGCTCCCAAAAGAGCCCACTAGCTTCTAAATGCTTTTGTTTTCAGAAAACACCACACTGCTAGCAAATTATAGGAAAAGGGCTGTGACAGCAGGCTTGGGTGAATGTGCCGCCCCGCAGTGTGTATGTGTGTGAGCCCACAAGGGCTGCCCCTACTGGCCGGCTACCCATGGCTTCTCCCAACCCC